>JAVCKT010081157.1:0-14862 GCA_032273925.1 Rhynchotus rufescens
CAATTACAAATGTAGTAACCAAAAATGGCTTTGAGTCAACACAAGCAAAAGATCCCCAAACAGATGGTGTGTACTTTAGTGGTATTTGCATTAAAAAGAACAGGGAGAATGATACTATTCCAAAAGTTTCAGCAGTTTCCAGCTAGCAAAATACAGGCATTTACTTTGTACTCTATGTAGCGTAAACCAAATTTTTAAAAAGTTCAAGTAAACACTACTTAAAAATACTATGACAATGCTAAAACAACTGAGTCATTACATAAGCCTAGCTCCAGACTTCACATTCCTTCTTTTGCTGTAAACTGGAAGCTCTTTTTAAAAAGTTGGAAGCAGTCTAACAAGCAGCACTCAATTCAGGGCAAGAAACAACATCAGAACATATCAGATGTTTTTTAATTGTAGTGCCCTTGTTTACAAGGACAAGATAAAACACTATTTCTGTTTCTCAAGAAGAGTGCCAAGGAATTTAGGAGGTTTACTCAGCAAAGCATGTTTCACAGTGGAACAGCATATGCTACTGTCCCAAGCAGCCCAAATTCTGGAGTTAAACACCCATCATTTGTACTGGATTCTTTCAGACTGCCAAACTTCCAGCAGAATGGTATTCTTTCTTCTTAAATATACGATGCACTCCGGTGATGCTGAAAGGCAGCATTGGAGAAACATTAATGAGATATAACGGAAACCATACTCTTGCCTCACCTTGGTAGTTGAGAAAGTCATAAGAGCAGACGTATGTGAGAAAATTTACAGCCTTTAATAGTGCCAAGAAGTTTTACGAAATAAGAAGGGAACAGTTATTAACTAGACTATAAACACTAATGTTTCTACAATGATAAAACTGGCTGTACATTGTATGCTACTGGCAGGTATTTTCTGTCTCATCCTGCCAAACACTAGCACTAAGTTCTCACTACAACCTCCAGCTTTTTAATAGGCTCCAATTGACACATCATAGTAAGCACAGCACACAGAATGGAACAGGTCTACTAAAACTTGGAGATTTAAGTGAGCTGGATCATCCAAGTAAACAAATCTGAAGTACCTGGAAAAAACACACATTTTGAAAGGTATCTACATTATTTACAAAGAAAAAAGGCTGTGAAAATAAAACAGGTAAAGGCTTTAAAAACCTGGCACAGCGCCTTGAAAAATGTAGGAAGTAAATGTAACACATTTAAACCACACAGGTTCTTAAGCTATTTGGGAGAAAAACATCAGCTAATGCTCCAATACAGGATTTTTAGAAGCTCTTAATATGGATGTCAGAGGTAAACCTGTAGTGCAGAAATAAAAGCATGACGCCAAGAAAAATGTCTAATATAATTAATAATCATGATGCCATGTATTATTATAGTGATTGACTATTGAGAAAAATCTTACTGTAATTATCCAACAGTTTACATTGGAATTAGAAAAGCTGTTTAAGAAGAGGTTACTGAAATAGAGAATTTCAATAATGCAAATTAATTATGTTCAATTTATTGAGGAGCAGATGAGAAATGCAAGCTAGTAATTTAGAAATAAAACTACTAGTGAAGATATGAGTTTTTCTAGAGCATCTGAAATCCTTCGGGAGTTCGTAGGACCGACTCGCCAATATCTGGGAACAGAAAGTCTCAGGCAGGAGCTAATCCTGAAAAAATCCTGCAGAACACAGGCAAACGGCTCAAGAGGGACTAATATTCTTAGCTAAACTTTCTCCTTTTCATAAATGTATTGTGAAATGAAGTATTAAGTCATGACGGCTTGGAAGGCTACAGTCTGCAGGACTAGACCTTCCAATCTGTCTCAGACAACAGGAAATTGGTTTAATCTTTATCCACCCCCACACACAGGCAGCTCTGTTCCTCAGAAATTTCTTCTGCAGATATAAATGTCTTAGTTTGCTATGCTCATGAAAATGATGTACAGAAAAGAGGATGATCAAGTGCTCAGAGCTCTCAAGTGAAGCAAAACCAGACTGATATTCTACTAAATTACTCAGGGAGTGTTCGGATAAGTTATCAAAATGGTATCAAAACTCATTTGTAAGACAGTTATTATAATCTATATATCATCATGCCTCAACAGCGAGATCTCAGTGATGTCTGAACTATCAGGGCAAATTCCCAGCCCCGTCCTGCCAAAAGTCACTGAACTTCAAACAGAAATCAGATACTCCTAAAAGCCCCAAATTCTCTCAGTTATGCACAGCATGAAGAGGCCCTTTCATCTTGACAGGGACTACTAGGAAATACTGTTAAGCTCTTTGATAGAAAACCTCCAAAGCAAGGAGTTAGTTACGGTCTTTGTCACAGTAAAAGCAGCCTCTGAGTGTTTTCCTTGCTCATTTCTCAAATCCTGCCTGAGAGCACAAAAAGAGAGCAAGAGAATTGCTGGTGTCCCAAGTTTGCAGCCAACAGCTTCCCACATCTGCTTAGGGTTGCATTCCTCGGAGCTCTGTGGTTGCAGGCTGCAAAGGGAACCCAGGGCACTGATTGCCACTATTTGCACATCCGAGCACACGAGTGCAACGACAGCAAGAACACTGGAAAAGGGCCAAAAGGCAGGGGAAGGTGTTTGGAGAGTGGATTTAAGGACAGTAAGACAATTTCCTACCCTATATGGTAAAGGACAAAATTTTAGACAAGATGCAGAGCCACTGAATATTAAGTTAAATTCATCAGTAGATTAATTACATTGTTTCTGTTTTTTTTTTGTTAAAACCCCTGGTTTTAACAAAATGCCACCCTGGTTATGTGGCATCTACAGTCTATTCCCATAGCCAGTAGCTACACACAAAAGGTCTTTCCATACTGCAGCCACAGCTCACATGTACAAGGCACTATTTATATTTTTATACCATTTTATAAACGCAGTCAATGCCTACCAGCAGACCTAGACCAACAAAATAAGACAGACTGCTAGAAAACAGAATTCCAGCATCAGACCAGAAACTATTTTATACAAATATTAAGTGCCTAAGTACCTCTGTATCATACTTACTCTCGCTCCTTCTCTGTCAGTTTGTCGTTGATGTTATCTTTGATGGTAGACCTGGAGCCCTTGTGAATTATAGGATACCTGAGTGGCACTTGTAAGAAGTAGGATATCATTGAGACCAAATGAGCCGTGTAGCCCAGGGCAACAGCAATGCTCCCGTCATCTTTTGCTGCCAAGAATGAAAATCCATTAAATAACCAGTTGAATCTCACTGAAAATTCAAACGTTTGTTCTTATAGCACAAAGCAGGATAAAGCTGATGACATCATCCAATGTTACAACTTAACTTCAATCTAAAATAGACCGTTTCTTAATTGTTGGTATCTTTCATAAAAGGCAACATCTTTCATAAGAGGCAACATAAAATGCACAACGGCCAAGTGGTCCTTCTAGCTTTACACTTCATAATTATAAGTTAAGTCTTAAAGTCTGGTGGATAGAGAAGGGAAAGTAGAGAGAAATGTTCTTTTACTTCTTCCTAAGACAAAACTCAAGTCTTAAGCTTTCTGTTTCTCTAGATGCAGTTGCCATTTCATGAAGGTCAAAAAAGATGCGCTCCTCTAACTTTATTCATTAGGGAGATTAGTTAGAGAGACACTAAACCCCAACATTTGAGCTCTGCTCCCTGCCAGAACTGGAAGAGCTTGGATTAACTCACTGTTTAAAACCACTGCCATCAAACTGGCATTTGACATTCCAGCTTGAAGTTTCCCCTGATGGGAATACACATCTCTTTCTACTGAATTTGATTGAAGTTGCATCCTCTTTTACTAAGAATGTTACTTATAGAAAGACTTATTTCAGCATCTTTTGAAAATTAACACCTTAATATACAGACAACAAACATCTTTTCAGACACAAGGGGTACCAACCAAACTGAGGTCCTCTAAGCAAAGCATTCAATGATGCTTAATATATATGAAATCATATTGAGCTCTAGAACCAGACGTGTTATATGGATTTAAAAATTACACCCTTTTCTAATAAGATGCTCTATTAGAAGATGTTTAACACTTACAGCAAACCTCTTTTGATGATCTTTTTAAGTATAATTTTCTATTAGCAATTTAAACTTACATATAAGAAATCAAGTAACTGCTTTGAGTTTAACTCCACATTTCACTGAAATGGATACCAGGTCTTTATTTCCTGTAATACAATATTATTACTATTTCTCAAGTGGTTTTAAAAATTTCTAAAGGCTGTAAACAGCAATAAACTGCCAATAGGCCAAAAGTGCATACTACTGGTTCTCAGAAATTACAAAACTGCAAACTTAGTGCAACCAGCAAATCGATGCAATACACTGATCTTTGTCAGACTATTAAATTAATTCATATTAAAGGTCCTACCCTCCATTATTCTAATATTTATTATACATACTATTATCACAAGTTAATTATTATAGAACATTTTTAGGAAGTGTTAGATAACTGAGGGTTTTTTTTTCCCTTTGAGAAACCACCTGAGAGAAAATGACTGCTAAAAACAAGACA
This sequence comes from Rhynchotus rufescens, assembly GCA_032273925.1. Lineage (NCBI taxonomy): Eukaryota > Metazoa > Chordata > Aves > Tinamiformes > Tinamidae > Rhynchotus > Rhynchotus rufescens. The sequence continues at coordinate 4,482 of JAVCKT010081157.1, forward strand.
TTCACAAGTGAAATTTAATAAATCTCCAATTGATATCAAACATTTGTAAATAAATGCCCACATGCAGTTACCTATATAGCTGCTACACAGGCAGGCATACGTATTTCTGCAACAGGATAACGTAGACTGTTAAAAGAGTTGGCTACTGAAATACTGCTATAGAAAATAAGGAGTTGCTTACAAGACAGTTTTAAAACCCTACTTAAGTTACTTCTTTAGGAAGTCTACAAGCAATTAGAGCAAACTCCACAGCAATTCTTGCACATTAGCTGATCAAGATTTGGACAACCCATTCCATTATCTGGTTAAATAATCTTAAAATACAGAAACACTTCTGCAAGAATCAATAGCAAAACCCTCTGTGCTAGCTAGTAACTAGAATAAAAACCATGAAGATTAGAATATAATCTAGGTCTTTTCAAAGCACAAATTTTATCGTTAAGCTACTGTTTACTTAACTTAAACGAGTTTAGATCAGTGTCAAGTGTAAATGTTAAATTAAGAATATCCAGATACCTTGGAAGTCTTCAGAATTGGGCAGCTTGACTCCACAAACAAAGTAATCCTTTTGATCATTCTGTAAATTCAAAAATCAACAGTAGAAATTGAAACAGGATGATTCCCAGAAAATCAAAACTTGTATAAAATCATATGACAACAAAGCAAGCATTTTTTTAAAAAAGAGTAAGTCAAAATGCAGAAGGCCAAAATGCTCTTTTTCTACACTAAACTCAGAAAAAAAATAACAGAGAAATACATATTTCTCTAAAGAGAGCTTCATTTTAATCAACTCCTCATATAAAGGGCTTAAGAGTTCAATCTTTCAGCAAGTGCTGTGCAATCTGCTATAACTTAGCTGACATACTGTCACTTATTTTAAATAATTACACATGAAATTATGCATGTATGCACTAAATTGTATCTAAACACATACACTCATATACATTCCACCTGGACAGTAGTGACTATTTAAGAGATGTTAGATGTTAGCGTGAGATAGTTCTCTTCTTAGGAGGTTTAAAAGTGCAACATGATGCAAAGATGGAAAACTGACAAGAGTGGAGAGCATGTTCATCAGGAAGAGAACAGAGCTTTGCTTTAGGTGCAAGAAACATGAAATTATTTTCCCCTTGAGGTTGTTTTTTGGAAAATCTGAAACATACCAAATCAATAGGGTAGATATAGGACAGCTCTGTCAGCAGTTGCTTGCATCGAATAGTCAGCTGGGCATTCGTCTTCAAGAACAGTTCCCTTCAAGGAAAAGGAACCCAAAACCATTAGATACCTCAAAATTTTGAGTAGACAAATGAAGCCCTTGCATCCCCTCTGCATCACCTCAGCCAGCATTTGCCCTGTCATCAGAAAGTTAGCTAACTTCACAAGGATAATTACAGAAGATGCAGCTTTCTTCATTTTTGCTTGGGTATATGTCATATTCCAGGCATATTCAGACTAAGACCATGAAGAATTACAAAGCAGCGACGCATAAAACAGAAGGCCTATGACAGTCTACAGGTGCAACACAGCATCTGTTTACTTCTATTCCAGTTAATTCCAGGCTTGCCATTGTTAATTCCCACTTCAGACAACAAGAAATTAATGCAGAGATTTCTTAATAGAAGTCTTGGGGTGACAAGAGGGAGAATTTGGTGCAACACAAGTCCAAGCCAAATGTCTTATTTACAAGCCCTCTATTTCCTTTCCAATTGCAGGCAAGCAGAAAATACCCGTGAGTCCTTTTACCTCTTAGCAGTGCATTCCTTCCTTAATTCATGCAAGGATTCATTATGCTCTTGAAGCTTCTGGTATTCTGTCTGAAATACATTTTCTGTACAATAGGCAAAAAAATATATAGTATCAGGCATTTTCTTAACTATTTGACATTCCCATAGCAGATATTACATAAATTTTGGCATTGACCCTCCAACTATTCTTAGGTGCTCTTTTTCCATGTTATGCAGCCAAACTAGGAAACGACAGTACAGGATAAACATCTGTCTTCGTGCACTGTTCACCCTTCAGCAGCCAAATACCACCACCAAGACCTCATTTTCCTTTAACACCCATTCCCCTCATGTCTCCAACAGAGCAGTTCAGTTAAGGCAGCTCAAGGACTTGCACAGCAAAATTTCATCATTAGTAAAAGCTCTGTATTTTCGATTCATTTGGAAAATTCAGAATTTCAAAAGACCAAACACCTGCACAGCTCTGCTTTATACAACAATGCAGATGAGAAACAGAAATATTCCTATATCCACCTCTTTCATGCAAATTATTTTGCTGCTTATGCAGTAAGGCTACTTCTTGACCCAGGGCCTTCTTCTGCCTCTCCAGTTCATTATGTAGCACCAGGATCTTCAACTGTAAACATTCACTCTTCTTTTTCTATCAGAGAAAAAAACGAAGATTAATTCTTTAAAAGCTTTTCTGCACACAAACCTTTCTATAACCAGGGCAATAGAATGGAAGAGGAAAAGACAGCATCTGAAAAAGCATAACTGAACCAAATAGCTTACCAAAAGCAATAAATTACTAAAAATCCTAAATCAGTTCACTGCTCTGGAGGAGAGAAATTCAGCTCCATCCTGCAAGACTCCTATGGGCTGCATCTCCTATGGGCTGCATCTCCTCCCCTGTGCTCACTGATTCAGCCTGGCCCAGGGCAAAAGCAGGAGAGGTAGGAGGAAATTTTTTGCAGGACAAGGATAAAAAGACTAATAGCAGAGAGCTAATGGCATGGGAATTGTTCCTTGGCAAAGGGTTTGGTAGCAACAGGAGAGACGAGCAATCCAGAGCCTACGTTAATTTGAAGCATGTTTTGGAAAAAGGCATCTCTGAGCTATGTGATTATATTAGTTTTCCAATCTCAGACTAGTAAGAAAAGGCTACAGAAGGTGCACGCACAGCAGGGAATAGATTATGCCATTATACACAATTATATTTGAAGAAACTCTCCTTCAGAAGTCACAGAATAGCTCCCTTATCTATTCTACCTTTTTCCTGCACATTTAAAAAGCAGCTGCTCTGTACTTCGCTGCATTTTGTGAATTTTCCTAATGAACCAAGAAAACTCATCATTAGGAAATTATATTGCTATGCATGCAATAAAGGAGAATTTTCTTTAATTACAGTTTTAAGGAATATATGCCAAATTTTCCAGATATTTGAGAGAAGATGGATTCAAAATGGACAAGAACTTACATTCATTCAGTCAAGTTGTGCCTCTGGTACAACTTAAAATATGAAGGGGCATCAGTCAGACCTACTTGTAAGCAAGTCTTGCATAAGTACTAACAGACCCTGTCATTTTGCATAACTCAACAAGCTTTTCCTTTCTAAGGAATAAGTCTAAGGAAATGCTGTTCCTTCAACTCTAGTTGCATGTAGAAAAGTCCGTTTTTGCTGAGCTTTTCCTTCCACCTCATTTTCACTTTGGTTACATATGTAGACTCAGCACTCAGGTTCAAGTCCCCAGCAGGAAACGTGACTCAGTATCGAAGTATGAAACTCCATTTCACACATTTATAGAGAGGCAGGGCAGCCTCTTGATTGCTGCTCCGGACCAGGTGCTTCGGTGAGCACAGGAGAGGAGATGCAGCCCATGGGAGGAATGAGTCCTGCAGTACAAAGCCCAGGAAGCCCAAACGAGTTTCCACTGTTAAATCAAGGAAAGCACAGAACCACTGCTTTATACCACAGAGCATTTTACTAAGAAGTTGCATCATGTGTGTGACCTTTGTCATTTTGGATTCTTCATACAGTTTTGCTTACACATATTTATAAAGGAAGCTCTTTCCTTGGGGTTTTGGGCTCCCCAGTACAAGAGGGGTCTGGAGCTGCTGGAGAGAGTCCAGCCAAGGGCTTCAAGGATGATCAGGGGCCTGGAACATCTGCCCTGTAAGGAAAGGCTGAGAGAGCTGGGCCTGTTCAGCCTAGAGAAGAGAAGGCTGAGGGGGCATCTGAGCAGAGTGAGAGGGAGGGAGGAAAGGGAGGAAATGAGGAGGATGGGGCCAGCCTCTTTTCAGGGGTGGCCATTGAGAAAACTAGAGGAAATGGCCACAAATCGAAGCACCAAAGCTCTGCAGGAACTTAAAGAGAAATTTCTTAACAGTGAGGGTGACAGAGCCTTGGGACAGGCTGCCCAAAGAGGCTGTGGAGTCTCCTTCGGAGATCTTTAAAACTCGCTTGGACGCAGCCCTGTGCTCTAGGTGACCCTGTGTATGCAGGTGGATTGGACTAGACAACCTCTAGAGGTCCCTTCCAACCTCAAGGATTCTATGACTGCAAAATCTAACACAATTAATATTTAAAACAAAGGTGTTACTTCCATGAGAGCTTTCCCATGAATCCCATTCACCTAATGGGCATCAGAAGGTAGAGCTAGTAAATATCACCTAACTAAATCCTAAAGAGAACTACTTGTTCTCTTCAAGATTAACTCAAATCGTTAAGAGTTTGCCTGTCCTGATAAACAGCTTCCATTCATTGTGAAATATCTAGAAGCTTCCGCTTAAGGTGGAAAGGTTTAAAATTGATGTTAAAAAAAGCTTATGGTTAAGGCTCATGAGCTATGCAGTGTAGCAAAACTATAGAAAAAGGTTTGGGATGACAAACATACCAGTTCGTTGCTTGTAGATGTACATCTCAGCTTTTCTTCAATCTCCCTTCCTATTTTTTGAACAGTTACCTGAGTCTGTTTAATTGCACACTGGGCTCTGTGAAGCCTGTAAAGAAGAAAAGTTACAGCTCTATTAAGGATCCCCAACATGCTTCCTAATAGCAAAGGCATCAGTTACCTCAAAAAAGAACAGAGGTAGCACCAGTTCAGATCATTATCATCTAGTTTGAAATGAAATAAAGCAGAATTATAAATTGCATTGCCTATAAAAGAGTATCCCAGGTGAAACAGCAAGTCCAAAATCTATAAAGTACCAGATTCCCTTTTTATGGGCTAAATTTAATAGAGGCTAAAGATGCAGAGCTACAGGAGACAACATGGGTAACTAATTATAAGGTTCTCATGAAGTATAACTGGCATCTTTTAGCTAAGATACAGCCACTCTGGCCAACAGCATCAACCACCTTTAGTATTTCCAATATGCTATGGTCCTCTTGGTACTGAAAATATAAACTTCTTAATTAAATCAAGTTTGGAGTAGGGAATAGAAAATGATTAGGTGTTTATGATCATTTAGTTTGGCTTTGAGGTGAAAAAAGAAAACATCAGTCACTGTATTTGTCAGAAAGATACTCTGAGGACAGTACTGGCAAAACAACTCAAAAAGCATTAGTGTGTCCCTTAATATTACGGAGTATTGCAGTGCGAACCTAGAACTCAATATATTATTTGGAAGAATAGGAGCTGATCTAAAGTTGTAGAATATAGCTTTTAAGGCATGCAAAAAAGTTTACTCTTCCATTCACAATTTCTTAATTGTTAATGTCTTCTCCTTTCATAACAACTTTCTTCCAGCTGCTTTACTACTAGAGTAAATTCTTGACTGAAGGTCCAGTCAGCAGAGCAATAAGGGATCAACAGATAACATGCTCTAGGTGTGCCTGCTTGAGCAGGAAGGTTGGACTAGATGATCTCTAGAGGTCCCTTCCAACCTTGAATATTCTGTGATTCTGTGAACTCAGCCCATGCAATGCAAAGTGTAGGTATTTCTGAGTCATCACCTACCTAGCAGAGCGAAATTCTGAATATGCTTCAATAGCCATTTCTTTTAGCAAAAATTAAAGCTCCCTGCCTCAGTAAAATAATGATTAAGATTAAAGCAAGGCTAAGAATCAAGAATCAGAGCATTACAGCATACAGAAGAGGATGCTCAGGCTCTTTCCTCTTACATGGCTTCATCTCTTCCAGTTTTACCCAAGCAACAGAAGTACTGCTAATTAAAATCTGTAATGCTCTGCATTAAGGCTAGGAAATAACATATACGTGTAAAAAAAATGTTATTCTTTCCCATATCATCCCCATCCCTGACCAAGGGCACAAATATTAGCATCATACTGCAACTTCAGCCACCTGAGCTCATCAATCCAATAAAGGAAGAAGAGATAAAGACTGAGAAAAGCAAATATTAAGCAGGGTCACTATCATTTAGGACTTTCCCATGTTATAAACTCAAGGTAAATTCTTTTAGAAGCACCATCTTGAGTTCTTTTACAGTATTGCTTCTCCTATACCCTACTTTCCATTCTCTGTAATAAAATGGAAACAAAGATCTTGTCTCAAATTATACTAAACTGTACCTTCACTTTCCAGGGTGTTTTTTACAGCTCCTCAGACTGCTCATAGCACCACAGAATTGTCACTTCACCATGTAAAGTCATTTGAGGTCTTCAAAATTTCCCTCCACCTCCTTCCTTGAACTGGCCCCAAATTCTTATTACCTGTAGGGGATTTTCCACACTTTCTGTAGCTTAGCACATTAAAGTTATTTTCAGATGTGCTCAAAGAAGAAAAAAAAGGAATCCACCACCTAAACTGAGCAGCACAGCACTGCTGGCTGTTAACAGCAAAAATAAATAAATAAATAAAAACGGGGAATTGCTCAGGCCAATATCACAGGGTCACCCAAGGGCTCAATTTGACATTCCCTCTAGAGTAAGACCACCTCAAAAACACTGATGTCCTACTGAGAACTATTTTAATACCTACCACCTTCAGCAACACCTCTTGGGGTTTTCAGCCATGAAACACGCAGTACACCTGTCATTCACCCTTTCTGAATGTCACTGAAAGCTCTGCCATCACATTACAGAGCAGGCTCTTGGTTTTCTTACTTCAACAGTTTCCAGCTTGCGCTTTCCTAAAGACTAGGAACATTTTTTTTCTTTCCAGACATTACCAAGCCTAACTTAAAGCTCAAATAGCTAGCACTTAGAGAAACAACAGTAAGAGTGAAATTCCCTTTTCTCTCTCCTTCATCTAATTTTGTGCTGGAATATTAGTATTCTTTATTTAGCCTGTCAGGTAATTAAGAAAAAGTCTGAGTAAAGTCTTTGATTCATGCCACTCCAACAGCAAAAAAAAAAAGTTGAAAATCCAATGAAAGACCATTTACATAACTGATATAACTGTTATAGGGTGATCTGTTATGTCAGCACTTCACAGTGATTTGCCCAATACTCAACTAACAACCTACAATATTTTATAACAAGTTCAAGTACTTTTATCCAAGTCCCATGATAAGGTACAGGTATCTATGCAGGCTCTTAAGTCTTAATTCCTTAGGATATTTCTTCAATTTGGTGAATACATCTCTGTAAAGGCTCAGATCTCTAATCTATACTGACTGTTGTAAGGAACAATTGAACGATCAAGACTTTTTAATTAAGAAATGCCTTTCTCAGCTAAATATTACCCAGTCATTCCTTTCAGGACAGAAAAAGCCTTCAGTTAAATGGGGCTCTCTTGACAAACCACAGTGCCATTTCCATTGAGTCAACCACTGTCAAAATCTTCATTCTTGTAACCCCAGCATGTTAACTGATGTCCTGAGAATTGAAAACGGTAACAGTAAGATCATGTTAAGCTTTCCAAAATCAATTCAGCAACATCCTTTTACAAAAATAGGAAATATCAATGAAAATTTGCCTCTCCCACCCAAAAAAACCCCAGTATAGGCACCTGGCAGTCCCTGGACATCCAGAGGGAATACAAACCAACTCATAAGAATTCGTTTCAGCTTGGAAATTCAGCCTGGAAATTTTGTGCCTCACTTTTGCACGCACAAAACAGACCTCAGTGGAATCACTTACAATTACGCCAATGAATGGTGAGTAGCTAATTTAGGCTATAAACTTGGTTTAAGGGTTGGATAAGTATTAAAGTTTGGATACAATTAACGAATAGAAGTTGCAACACTAATTGCCTGCGTACTGTTTCCATTGCTAGCTTGAACACACGTCCAAAGCTCCAGCCTAAAGTTAGCACAGCTTGTGCTTTGAGTACAATTCCCCTCAGTTTAGTAATTCACTATTATGAGCCAACCAAAGGCATAATCTATAAGCTATCAGCCAATACAGAATTCTTCCTATATCATTCTTTTTTTTTTTTTTTTAATTAAAAATAGCACTTATAGAGCTCTTTCAGAACTCATTCATGGCTTCAAGAGGCCACTGGCCTGCAACCAAATTTCCTTCAGCAGTAAGGAAAGCCAAGCCAATTACAGCTGAAACCCAAGACTTTTTAAAGAGATAGTTTAGCCAACAGTGTCGTCATGCAGTGTCTGCAAGCTGTTCTAGGGGCTCTGCAGCAGCTCACACTCCTTGTAGGCCAGGAGCAGGATAAATGAACAGAAATGTGACAAGATTTACTGCTCTTGCTTGGGGCCTCCTAAGAGGTGGGATGGTCCAAGATCAGGTGAGTTCCATGCTGATGCCTGGAGAAGCGCTGGAAAATAAAGCAGATATTCAAATTTCTTTATAGAAGGAGGGGTATCTTGCAATACATTGGAGATGGAGAACTCGGAAGCTACTGTTCTACCTCCAATCTCAAATCACTTCCTTTGGTGGAAAGGGGGGCAAAACACTCTCCTAGTCCAAGGAAGTGTGAAATGCAATGGGAAAGTACCCCAAAACTTTAGTCATGTATCATAAGCTAGGAACAAAAAGAAAAAAAAATGACCCAGCAAGAACCTATAGCCAGGAATTCAACATCTCCTTCCTCTTTACTTGCTAGACCACATCTCTGCAACCTGGGAACTATTTGGGGGCTTCCTTCTATCCAGTAAAGATGCATTTAGGTCTAACTAAAATCCAACAAAGACTGACTTCGGAGTCCGATTTGACACAATTCTAGCATAAAATGTTTGGCCAGGAAAAAGCTGAGTAACTTTTCATCTTTGCAAATCTTTACAGCTGGACTAAACACAGGCACCAATCTGAAAAAGAGAGGTGCAAAGGTTCAGATTTCATTACACGGCTGCTTAGCAATAACTTCCTGGTCTTGTTTGCAGGATCAGGAGTTCTTTCAAGCTTCTCAAAGGCTGGAGGATGCAATAACCCCCAAAAAGTTGACTTTATAACTTGGAAATGTACTGTAACAACCTATTTGCTCTCTTCCAGCTTGTAGTAAAGTTGAGGTAACGTTTGAAGGTTCAGCTGAACTACTTTAAGATGCACTGATGTATCCAGCAATTAAGATGCCCCCTCTCGATCATGAATTATTCCCCTGATTTACTACTTCATATATTAAGTATGTTCCTGGCTGCCATCTTTAAAAATAATAATAATAATAGATCACCATCTGTGACAGATCAAGCTAAATACTTCATTTAGTGAAGCAACTGAAAGCTGGAGTGTATTCACAGTTGTGAATATGACCTAACATATGCTTATATTTATATTAATGAAAGTCTCAACTTTATTAGACATTTGACAAATGACTTTAGTTCTATCATGTATTCCAAATATCTATTTGTTTCTAACAGACACATCTGGATTTTTCATGAACAAAACTTTAAGCCATAAATACATCAATTAATTACAGCCATCACATACTACAGCTACTTCTCACAAGAAAAAAAGTGTCTCTGGTCATATTTGCCAGAACAATCTTAGTTTACAATAAGCCTAAATTTAACCTGAGAATTACTACTGGGGATTTAGAAAATAGAACAGAACTCTTCTGGCAGAGAAAGATGTAGCCTCCTGGAAGTACAATACCCACTCCTGTTATTAAAAAAAGCAAGACCGTCCTATTAAATACAGAAAATGGCTGTATTTATTTCTTTATTTTAGCCCAGAAAGTAGATTATGGAGAGTGCCAGCCAGTTACAAGATGCACATATTTTACATGGCTCCTATAGCCATCATTTGCCACATCCCACTTTCCCACAAGAAAGGTTTTCCTGATTTATGATCGTATACTCCCTTCCTTAATTTCTTCAGAAATCTAGGTCTATAATTTGTCAAAGCTGATGGAAGGCAAGAAAAGACATTAGGGAGGGTAGAATTGAAAATAAGACTCCCGACTTGCTCACTTGTGATACTACAGCACTGACTTGCAGAGGCTTGAGGAGTCTCACAACACGGTGCTGTTGAAGCACAGGTTCTTCCCATAGTCTTTTCAAACAATTCTGAATCATGGCAAGTAATTAAGACTTGAACAAACGAGGTTCTGAATAATCAGGACATGAGGACATCATTATAGGATATGGTTTGAGCAATTCACACCCCACAGAATAGGGAAAGTGTGTTTATCAGACTACCAAACGCGGGTGTCTTGACCTCTGCTTTGAGGATCATTTAAAGGACTTGGCTAGAACCAGGTCTCCTTAAATACACAGGGCACAGAGAGAGGGTCTTAAAATTAAGCATGATTTTTTTTTTTTCCTCCCCCCAGAAATGAAGCTTTCTCGATGTATTTCTA
>JAVCKT010081243.1:0-14860 GCA_032273925.1 Rhynchotus rufescens
AACTGGAAAACGATAACTATAAATTCTGTTACTGCATTTTATTTTAGCTGCCCTACTATGGTGACCAGACTTGGCTCTCACATAAGCATTTTGTGGTGACCTTTGGCCAGCTGGGCCGCCATTTCTCTTAACAAAAATTAATCTTAACTCACATTTTGTGGCAATATTTGGTGTTTGGGAAACAATCCTGAAAATAGCACAGTAAGGTCTGCATTTTGGGGGACTTTCTACTTACTTATTCACAGAGAGATCCCTGCTAAAATACCTCAAAAGAGCAAAACAGACAGCATGTGAGCAAATCATCGAATCTTGTCCACATCTTTCTAAAACTTAAATCTTTCAAATGGCAAAGAGCACCGTGAACACTAAGGTCCTGTAAGCCACCCTGTTCCTTCCTGCTTTTCCTCCTATGTGCTCGTGCTTCCTTCCCAATCAAACTTTCTTTTCGTCCAAATGAAACAATTTCTGTTTCCGTGAAGGTTTCAACTTTGCAGAAACAATTTCTTGCAGTTTTTTTCCAAACATCACCCTTATGAAAGATGCATTGACTTATGCCTTAAGCTGCATTTGATGAATTATTTCCAGAATATATATTGCATTTGATATCGCACATAAAACACCCATGGAGAACTGCATAATGGAATTTTAAGAACAATTACTGAAACGGGTTATTCTCAGCAGCCCTTGGGACTTAGTGAATAATTTTTGCTTCAGAATATAGTTCCAAAGTGTTAATCTGTGTAATTTCTATGATGAGAAGTCATAAAATGTCAAACTGAGTTATAATCAAGTTTTACTACATCCTTTAATAGAATATATTTCAATTAGAAAATAAACGGCATTAGCAGATGAACATTTTAAATGTATTATTACTCAATGATGTCTGAAGATCTTAATCAGACAAGTATTTCATTAAGCAATTTAACAGCCACTAATACATACCTCCCACCAAATTACTGTTAAATGTGTGCAGTGTTTGGAACATCATTTTTTTTCCCTCTTGGAGCTTTATAAATTTTGACTCAAGTTCTGCATGGTCTTAAATAAGGTTTGTGTTTTGGTCTTTTTCTTGGTTTTATATTGAAAGATGTGCTATTCTACAGTTCAGTACTGAAAGTAAAAGCAGCAGAGGAGAATATGGATCTATAACATACTGAAATGTTGCTTTTTTAAGAAGAGACATCCGTAGTCATCTAGATAAAGAATTTATAGTTATGCTTTCAAAATATGCATTTTCTTCCCCCAAACAATCTGACAAGACGGGTACTGGCCAGTGTAGGACTTTGCTATGTCTTTAGCCTCTAACTGTATGTGTCACATGTTTTTTCTCCTTTCATATAAAATTTCAAACTGCATATATTGCTCTTTGCTTTAAACCGGGGGCCACTATTAAACCTCACTATGGAGTGGGGAAATAATCACAAGATGTACTAAATTTACCAGAGGATTTTGCCTGACACTGCCTCTTACTTTAAAACATATGCGTTTAGTCGGAAAGTTTAAGACTGTGAAATGTGTTTCGTTGTGCTTTAAAAGTCTTCTCCTTTTCCCTCTCTGTCCTGGCTTCTCTGAAAACTCAAGAGTCTCTCAGGGCAGGAGCGAATCCTGAAGCAATTTACAACTTCTGAATGCCCCTGTTACTGCTGCTGAGAAGAGAATGAAGTCAGGAGTCACGAGCTGGAACAGAAGACTAATGAAGAAATAATGTTATGCTTGTTTAAATCACCTATAAAACATCAAAAAATATACATTTTATCTGAAGATATTAGTAGATAAATATCTTAAGATATTAATAAATGAATGGTTAGGGGCAAAATCAGGCTGAATTTTAAAAATCACTTTTGGAAAGATTCCTTTCTACCCAAAAAATGCAATTGAAGATACTAGCTAGCATGATAGAGATGGCTTTTTCACAAGTGTAATAACATGAACATAGAAGACATTGCAACACTTTCACTGTTCCAGCTTGCTTAATCTTTATGAAGTTACATAGAAGAGAAAAAGCTTATTATCAGTTATACTTCACTACTGTAAAAATTGGATGTCCTTAGAATAGAAAGCAACCCAAAATGGGATGCTGAGAACAATAACTGTAACAGTTGTTCTAGAGGAAGACCCAAGAAAATTAAAAATTTTAAGAAATATAAAGTGGTGGTTTGGCAGGAGACTGAAACATGCAGTTCAGCAATTACATTTCAATGTCTATCTCAATATCTATCTAGATTTCAATATCTATAATGGATAATCATATGCTAGGCTCCAGTGAAGCCAGCGAAGGACATTTCCTTTTTTTGAAACAGTTTCTTTATCATGCATTACACATCACTTGCAAAGGCTACCAGTAAAACAAATGTTCCTTATCTTAGAAGTACTGGGCAATCACTTCTGTATAGCTATACTGCAAAGAAATTACTGCTGCACAAGTTTTGTATATTTATACTGTATGAGCTTTACTTATACTGTATGAGCTTTATACAACAATCGTAAGTGCTGAGATTTTAATTGGAAGGCTGTATTTTTGAGTCAGACTAGTAACTCAAGAGTTAGGATATGACTAATATCCACTTAATTTCTGGCAGCCTTTTCATATTTTTAGGATACATTCTTTCCTCCTGAAAATGAGGTGCCAGCAATAGACCCCCAGGGGTGATGGTTTGGTTTGACAGAAAGGCTTCTTAGAAGAGATGAAATCTTAGTGGAGGTGCTGCTTTTATTCAGGATGGATGGTAATAAATTAGAGCCTTCTGGATATTAGCTGTTTCTGAGACCACGGACATTATTCCTTGGATCTGCAGTTGTGTCCTGTTCATTTGTCCTAACCCTTGAAGAAGCTGGTTAATTAACTAAAGGCTTCTAAGCAAATGCAAGCATGTGTGAGCATAAAAAAAGGAAAGAAGTTTTCCAAAGAGCATGTTTATAGTCTTCACTTAGATGGGAAATCCAGTACAAGATTACCAAAGCTATACTCGCTGTAACATGTTTCTTATGCCAGAGAAATGGAGGGCAGAAACCTTAATGCTGGTATTTATGATAGGCCTGAAAAACTGCTAACTCCAGCATACAACGTGTCTCTGCTCTCCGCATATCACTGTCAGAGACAGGGTCCCAGCTGAGATGACCCTTTGGAGTGACCCAGCTATCCAATAATCCTGAATATATTTATTTTGCTCATGAAAAGCCCAGCTGATGTTACAGTCTCTCTTTCTTAATGTTTAGGAAAAATGATGTCTTTGCAGCCAACTCTGGGAATCTCTCTCTGCAAAGGATCCTGTTCTGCTTCTGCACTCCCTCTGTTGATTTGTATTCTACGCACTTGAGCTTCCTCATGATGAAAAGTAGGTTATCTTCTTGTCATTGAGTAAATAATTTATGCCAAATAAAAACATGTTATAGATAAACATAAGGAGACTTGAAGTCCATTATCTTATTCATCTGAATATGGCTTAGAAAGTTTAAAATCTTCTGAGATCTTAGAATAAAAGTAATTAAAGCTTACATTAGAAAATGATTACAATTTGAATCATATCTGATGTTGCAACAGGCTGTAACCATTGCAAGTTGCACTGGGTCAGAAACCTATGCAAAATATGCATGTTATCAAAGTGCAATTTAGGCTGGGCAGCCATCTTAAATATGATGGAAAACACAAGCCATCAAGATTCATACTGTAACAGAGAAAAGCACAGGGAAATCCTCAGTGCTCACAGCTCTCTGATCTGATTGATTGATGTGATCGCATTGAACTGAAATGATTTCTATGATTCTATGATTCTATCATCTAAATCTAGATTTAAATGAAACTACTGTAAATTCTAGTAGATGAACTATAAGGGAAGCTCAGCACGCAAGAGACCAAACTTTGCTAAAGTCTATCTCAGCACTGAGCTACTAAATTGCAGCACTAAGCAGTAAGTACAGGAAGCCACCATAACAAATAGAATAGTTTGGGATTTAGCTAGTCCCATATGCATTATGGATGCCATCATATATATAGTTCATGTCTCACCACATCAAGAAGATAGCCGTAGGCTAATTAGTTAGTTTTAGAAACTGATTTAGCAATCTTTGTGTTGCCTCAATTTATAAAAAAAAAATATGTTATTCTTTGGAGGTCTTCTAATTAATGAACTTCAGTAGCATCTTAAGATAAGAGACAAAAGTATTGTACTTGATTGCTTGTAATCAGTGTAATAAATGACAGTTGATACAAGATCCTGATGAGGTCTATATTGCACAGGCTAGTAAGGCTATATTTGGTGGAGATCTTTTTTACCAAACTAAACAACTACATTTATTTAACAACATAAAATCATATATTCTTGCAGATATTTGCAGATAGAAAAGAGCACTAAAGCCCCTCTGATGAACAACTGCAAAAGTGCATTTCAAAAATGATCAATTTACTGCTAAATAACCTTCCTTTCTTTTTCAAGGGACTGCCAAGACACAAATTCGCTCTGCGGGTAGCTCCTGTCATTGTCACACCGCGTCCCACAGACCTGAGCCCCATAGAAGATGCAGGGTACAAATTCTTCAAGAAAACGTTGCCAGTGGAACCACCTTGCCAAGGCACAAACTTGTGGCACAACATCCACAATTCCATACTGTTTGGTGAAGCTGTGACTGGAAATTGAGATTTGAGTTTTTGAGGGATGTCAGGAACCTCCGGGGTTGCCTGGAGTGCACTGGGCACTCGCCTTTTGCCTCTCCCATATCAGGTTCCAACAGTCTCCTGTTCAATGTGAAAATCTTTCAAAAATCAAGTAAAATAACAAGTCTGTTGTGAAAATTTCAAACAAGACTACTGCATAGATGAAAAGAAAATAAACTGATTTAGCTGGCTATATATTTTTGCTAAGTAGATCTGTTGTTTAGAGGATACTTGAAACCTGAAATATATCCAGTGAAACCTACAGGAAGCTGCTGTTAGAGTGGGATCACTGTGTGAGAGCACATCTGGAACAGAAACAAAGATCAAAACATCTGCACTGAAATGCATGCAGAACAGATTCCTACATGCAGAAACCAGGCTATGCTCTAGTGATCTCATTTTTGACTGAGGATCATCAGCAATGTAAAGAGAGTTAAGACAAGAATGACAAGTAGACAAGAATGGAAGACGGGGCAGAATGCTGTGTTATCCCTTTAGGTGGTATCTTGCAGTACAGGCTTAACGAAGGCCTTCAGTCTTCCCTGTTTCCACACTAGGAAGTCCTAGCATTTCTGTAGATGCTGAAAGGCTTCTGGGTCTAATGACGATTTAACTCCCAAGAGACATGAAAGGATTCCAAGCAGATTCCAATGTTCGTGGCATCCAGTCAGAGGAGGGAAGGCTCAGACTATTCCACACTTCTCTTACCAGCACCTTAAAGCAGGATATCACAGGACTAGAAATGTTTCTCCCAAGACAGTCATGATTTGAGAACAACGATTTGTTCTTCAAATTGTGGCAAACAATCACAGACCAATTCACAAGACACAGATCAGTTCACCACTTGCTGAATTCCACCATTAACTAGGCAAGGCACTCACAGCTACACCCATTGCTGAAAAATATCAAGGGTCCAAACCAGGTTGTGATGAACCAATGGTGAACTCAGAGAAAACTAATCATTCCTGCAACAGGTCATTTCAGAGAAGATCTTGTAGTGAAAAGCTGGATGAATGAGGATGTTCTCTACCTTGTACCTGCCTGGCAAGGCAAGAAGTGCAAGAAGTCTCAGACTTTTTGCCCATTACAGCTCACTGCCAAGGAGGAGGTCATGACTGTTATCAGCCTCAAACAGCAACAGGCAGGGCAAGGATATTACCTTTTACCTCTGACAGGATATTACCTTTTACCTCTGACATGTCTAAGGCCTGTGTCCTGTATCCTGTTTGAATAAATGCTTTTAAAAGTTTATGAAAAAAAATGAAAAAGGTTTTTAAAAAATCACAAAAATTACTTTGAATATGAGTAAAACATTGTACAAGTAAAATAGTTCTACTTAGTTTCTGAAATGAAAGGGTTAAAATTAAGAAGTAATCTATAAAACCTAATGATATCTGATGCTACATAGCATTTTTAATCTAGCAAAGAATAGGCAAAGATGTAATAGATGAAATCTTGTGCTAAAGAACAAAAGAACCCCAAATCGGATATGCATCTTTAGCACTGAAAGTAATTAAATGCTGGAGCAGCTTGTCAAAGGATGTTGTGATGAATGTTTAACTGCTGTTATTACAGTGAGATTACTTTTACAGTAGGAATATTTTACATCTATTACTTATTGACTGAATGAAAACATTCTAGCATCCAGAAATGGGCTGATATGTAAAATAGTTCTACAAGAGACTGCCAAGGAAGCAGAAAGAACAATAAGCAGCATTTGAAGTATAGGTTTTATCAGATCCTCACGACTTTCTGGAATAATTTAAAGGTAACATCTTCTCACTGAACAGGTCATTCTGAGTTCATTGACAATTTCTTCTCATTTTAATGATATTCTTAGCAGGACTACTAGAGCATTTGGGATTAGTGAGAGAGATTTCATTATATTTCAATTGCCAACTTGCTAAACAACAATTTCAACATCGTATTCTGTCTTGAGTTATGCCTCTCTACTGCTGAAGATGGTTGCTCATGTTCTAGTAACCTGATTCATCTCAGCATAGTTAACCAGCCTTAAAATGGGCCAGAATCTTAATTCTGAGGCTTATCATAATGAACAAGAGGAAAATTTGTGTTTAAGCACTGAACAGCTTCAAACATTGCATTTACTTTGCCACATTTGGGTAACAGCAAGACGTTATTTGCAAAATATTAAAGATCTTAAAACTAAAACATCTTGACTGATGCTGCGTTAATTATAATTAATGTATTGGAATAATTTGTGCTCAATCAAATATATGAAGGACTTAGAAAACTCAACCCATATAAAATTCCTTTTATCACCAGCTGTGAGTCACAAATGATTCAACTCAGACCTCCAACACACCTGTTAGCCATGGCATCTTGCTAGGTGTTTGCACAGTGGCCAGCATTTTTGAGAGGA
The DNA here is from genome assembly GCA_032273925.1 of Rhynchotus rufescens. Taxonomy (NCBI): domain Eukaryota; kingdom Metazoa; phylum Chordata; class Aves; order Tinamiformes; family Tinamidae; genus Rhynchotus; species Rhynchotus rufescens. Next base: position 7,035 of record JAVCKT010081243.1, read on the forward strand.
TGTGTTGTATGTTTCCTATGCTGCAAATAAAAATTTAAATCTCAGTCCTCAAAGAAGATAGCTCATATGGCACTTTAATACATTTTAAATATTTAGCACATATATCTTCAGGCTAAATAAAATTTGACACGGTGCGAGAAAAAAAGCTCTTTTTAATGAAAATATTTTCATGGGCATTAGTCAGATGACAGGTTGTTTTCCAGATGGGCAGATTATATATCCTGTTGGAGTGGCAAAAGATGGTCTTTTCCTCCAAGTGCCCAGACCAGCAGCATTACTGACGAGCTTCACGAATTCAGACTTCCAGGATGGTCCGACTCACTGTGCAGGCACTGCCGGCTAAATTTCTGCCGGCTCTTTAAGCTAAGGGTGCATGGACTGCCACCTTTCCAGAAGGTTATGCAGGCTGCTTCTTGCTTCTGTCTTTCCAGAAAACTCCTCCGACGTAGGCAAGAGCTGGCTGCATAGACATGATTTGCTCTACTGGCATCAAGTGTCTTCCCTGGTGACCTGCAGCCACCCACCCCATCACCTGCTGGATGCGGAGTCAGAAATTAAGACCCTCTGCAACCAGAAGAGCATATTGATCTGTGGATGATTCTCAGTCTGTAGTCAGTGCCCCTGACCAGGCAGGTACTGGCCTGATAAGCAGCAAATATCCTGTGAGTTGAAGAAAGTCTGATCTTCTGGAAGGACTTTCTTAAAAAAAAAGTGCACAGGGGGAGAAATGATTCATAGAAATGAACCCCACTGAAGTAAAATGAAAGCAAGCTTTGGATACAATTACTTTAAAGCTGCTGGTGCACACAGCAGATAAACACACATAATAATTTGTCTTTAACACAAGACAGAGTGTGAGCTTTTATAAATGGAGATCATAATAGCTATTAACCTTGACACGTGTTATTGCATTAGTTTTGAAGTATTTGTGAATCAGGTAATAAAGGACATTTTGATAGTAAGTGTCTTTATAACGTATTGTTGGACTCGGACTGTGTTTTTCCATGAAACTGGTAATGTCCCTAAGCAAGAGGTTTCTGGTAATAGTGCAATATAGGCACAATGTACAGCTCTTTACACAAACACTAATTTGTAAGGGGAGTTTGTTATAACAGGGCAAACCAAATGGAATGTACAGGCGAGCAGAAGATGGCTCAGCCCCTTGCAAATCCGTATCAAACCTCCCTGATACTGGGACAGACCCTGGGATTCAAGAGGCTATTTTGATGTACCTACAGTATTTGATGAGTGTTCTGCATTAGCATAATATGTTTGTCTAGGGGAGGTATCCATTTTAGTGCAAATTTGCGATACAGTTCACTTCTCTCATAACTTGCTCTCTTCTCTGCTTCAGACTTCTGGGTTTATTTTGCTGGAGTTTTCTCTATTAGACTTCACTGTTAATAATGTGTGTTGAACTTATGATCACACTTCTGTATAAAAAAATGCAATATTTCCTACAACTTTGACCTAAGTGCTGAGAAATAAATATCTGGTTACATTTTTTTCACTATCTTACAAAATCAGCAATGAAAAGATAACTGCTGTGGCCTGCTTTCAGTGACCCATGTTTTTCCTATTAGAAAAATAATCATTTGAGAGCTATTGACCCACAGAAGAAAGTGTGCCTGGAGACGCAAGTATTTTAATGCTTCTTTAGTGTTATCAGAAAGTAACAGTAAGTGCTATCAGATATAAAAATTGCACAATCAAAATTTCATAAATGATTTCTGCAGATACAAGGGGAAAATGACTGCAAGAAGAGAACACAAAACAAAAAAATACAGCTGTGGAATCAGATTCATTCAACCTATCTCAGGAGAACTGAATTTCTTAATGGATGCTGAACAATTCATCTGCTGGGGAAACTAGAGAAATTGGGCAGATAACTAAAAGAAAAATTCTCTTGTAAAAAGAGATAGCTTAACACAAGGTCTTCCTTACAATTGTACAAAGATGTTCAACCATTTGTAAATCTGAAGAAATTTGGGCAGAGGATTCAGGAAAGGACCACTGGACAATGTGAAAACACAAATTACAGCATGATAGAGCTGCCTAGCACAATTTCACTATCTTTCTATATTGGTATAACAACACATAGGGCTAGAAAGTTTAGCAAATTTAGCAAACCTAATGAGGCAACTGAATACATGGAAAAACTGAAGTAGTCCTTACCCTCAAGCAAAACCAGGAGAAAGTAGAATAACTGGAAATATGCCATTTATATATATGCTTACTGCGATGCTGATCCACGTGGTTATACCTGAACTTGATAATGGGCTCTTACAGCGGAGAGCAGAAGCGAGTGTTTGGGTTGGAGATTAGCTAAAGCAACTAGCAGAGTGCTCGAGAAAACTGTAATTCAAAGCTCATCATTGTTACAATACAAGGACCTAGCAAAGCTTAGCTGGGGTTTTCACAGGGATCCTATTAACCCCCTGAATTAAGCTACAGAACAGAGTGATTTCATGTCATCTGTGACACTAGGGATGCAGAAGTTTGGAAAAAGAGACACTTAACATTATGTGAATTACATATTCTTAGATGTCCTTACACTAGGAAGACCAGGAGTCACAAATAGACTAGAAGTTACTGCTTGTAACCAGAGTTGATCATCTCATTGCTTTCTAAGTGAGCAGACTATAGTTTAAATTCAAAGCATATCTCTCTGTAAATCTCTAACCCTTTCTGGGTGAGTCAAAAAGGATATTTTGAGGAGAATTTGGAGGGAAGGGACAGGATGTGAACATTAGACCAAATAAATGTAATAAAAACTGAATGATGCATTAGATGGCCAAAATTTTGCAATCCTATAATAACAAAAAAGCTTTGTCTAAAAGCTAATTTTCCCTCTGTAGTATAATAATCACAAAAGGTATAAAAGAGTAATTGTGGACATATGGAAAAAAGGGAAATAGCAATTTTTATAACTTAAGAAGTACCACAAAAAATATAAAATATATAGGAGACTAACTGAAGACAAAGAAAAAAAAAAAAAGTAGTGAAAGGGATAAAGCTCCAAGAACATATTTGGTAGAATTTTTCTTTGGGTTGGTTATTTTTAAAATGTACTAGTAACAAAAGAAATCATATTAACAAGGATACTGTCATAGAGATGATAATGGTAGATGTGCTAAATCTTCCGGATTTCTGAGACAGACACCAAATGACTGGCAAGGAGCTGAAGGGCAGGAATCGTAGACTTCTTACGTAAAAGCAAGAGTAACTTCTGGAGTGATTCAGTGAACTGAACAACAGGGACCACAAGGTGAAAATTGGAAACAAATAATAACTGGGAATGAAACGCTGTTTTTAACAGCAGCAAAAAAAAAATTAAAAAAAAAAAAAAGAAAAGAAGAGATTGTGAAATAATTAGTACTTGCTTTGTTGTCTTCAGAAGAAGTCTAGATTCTGGATGCACCCTCTCTACCTTGACACATTCCAGTAATTCTCATAAGTTCAAGGTACAGCTGACCCAAGTGGAAAGATCCAACTCCTTGCCAACAAAAATCTCTCATGCTCACTTGCTCTCTCTTTTTTTTTTTTTCTTCAAACACATGTCTTGTTTCAGTGAAAACATCATAAATTCATCATACAGGCAAATACGTGGAAGTTTTTTCCCCCGTGATATACAGGAGATGAGAATCCATGATCTCATACTTTCGCTTTGTGAACACACCTATGGTGCTTACTGCTCTCTAGGCTTCATTTTACTGATGTACAGAAAGGAGGTCATTCTATGCATTGCCATAAAGCATTCTGGGTTCTACAGAAGAAAAACATATATTAAGTTTATTAGTACTAATACATTTCTAGTTGGCATGGGTAGATGTAATTTAACTCTTTTGACTGTATTCTTCTGCCTGCACAGTTAAGTATACAGGACTTTCTCCTAATCATTGACAAAACTATACTCAGAAAATGCTTACCCATCTATTCGGGAGACTATGAAACTAATTTAATTTAAAAACCTTGCTTAAAAACCTATACTACCAATTTAACTTTTATTGCTTTTATAACAACAACAACAAAAAAAAAGATTTATTATGTGGCTATTTCAGCCTAAAGTGCTGAAAAGTAATAATTGTGCACGTTTCAGTTTCTACCACCCACACTTACTGAGAGCTAAACTACAGTATAAAAGTAAAAATAGAGATTCAATAAGTGTACCTAGGGGGCAGCTATAGATTTTCATTGAAGGAAATTCAACCTTGTGGAGAAAAAGTAAAAGTAAAGACATTTACCTGGCTAATGATAGGCAAACACTGTGCTGTATATAGTTTTCTTTTGCTTGCAGCAGCTTTTTGATAGTCAGAATGGATCATCTACTTTTTAAAAGTAAATAAATATATACAATATAAAAACTCTATATTGAGAAGTCAGTAAGAAGTAAGAGAAGTAAACAACAGAAGTTGAGTCCTCGAAGGAGACAAAAGGTGCCAAAATCATAGGCCCATTTCTCATATCCAGATTATTCTAATACTTCCAAAGTTACACAGAAATAAAAGTGAGCAACAGGATCTTCCCTTCTGTCACAGAAGAGGCAATGCCCATGAATTCAAGGTCTCATCCCAAACGAGACACCTCATAACCAACCGCAATGGGCATGAGATCCCTGGGAACAGATCCCAAGCAATCGAGATTCCCGTGAGGCGCAGCCTGCTTGTCTGAGCGCTCATTTTTTGTTTTGTTCTAAAAAGGGTTAATTCTAAACCTGTAAGTTTGTAACACATTATATAGATAATTTTCAGGGCACTCTTTACCCTCCAAGTTGCTCATTATTGTTTATGATACAGATACGGTAAGTATTCCATACTATTCCTAACCATCTGTCGCTTCCGAATGGCCAGACCCAGCAGGGATGAGCTGGAAGCCAAAACCATCTACGTGTTTAACATCCTTGCTTTATTTGCAGTTCAATTACAGCATTTGCCTTCTTTTGAACGATCACAGAATACGATCACAGAATCACAGAACGGTTGAGGTTGGAAGAGACCTCCAGAGTTCATCTAGTCCTCTGCTTCAAGCAGGGACACCTAGAGCACAGGGCACAGGGTCGCATCCAGATGCTGTGGATGTAAAGCACTAGCGGCACTAGGAGTGACAAGTAGCTTGAGAAAAAAGCTCCTCGGTAGATGCTGCCTTGAGGCCACAAGAAATTTCCACTCTCCCGAAGTGCTGCTTAGGCATCACACGGCTTAAGCAAGGAAGGAGGGGCTGGTGGCGCCTACCACAAGCTCCCTTGACTAGCAAGCATCTGATTACCCATTTCTGTCTGTATGCAGGACCTGAGACTTCTGGTATGAAAATAAATTAAAAAGAAATAAAAACAGGGGAGAGCTTCCCTCTTATTCACCTCTCTCACAGTGAGTGATCTGGTGGCCAGGCACGCAACACGCACAGCCCGCTCACATCTCGCCCTCTACAAAGGACTTGCTAGCACTGGGTTTGCAACAGAAGCACTGGTTAAGGAAAGCTTCACTGGAGTGCTGTGTTCAAGATTTCCATCCACCACTCAGCCTCAGAGTAGTTGTTTCAATAGCTTTTTTAATTCAATTTATCTTATTAAATATGAAGATATAATTGAACAAATTATTTCAAAGGAATGTCTGAAAGTGCCCATATTACATTCTCCATCATCCTTCTTTTGCTCGCTCTCAGCTCTATCTAATCATTTCACATATCAACCTACGATTGCTTTCGCACTTCATAATTCCACACATAACTCTTTTTGACACCAAGCAGAAAGAGTATATCACACTGATCCTAAGAAAGGCAGAATGGCAGAAGAGCCTGATGTTTATTACAGGCTCCTTCTGCTGTGAAGTGCTGGTGATTGGAAAACCTCTGAAATTTGTATTTGTCTGTTGCCATCCACAGGCATCCCTGGCAAGAAGGGCTTCTCTGTGGAAGGGTTGAAATTCCCAGCAGAACAGAGCTTGGATGAGAAAACAAATCCAGTGGCTGTTAATTTTGGAGCAGACACAAGTAACTAACCTGTCACTTCCAGGCATACACAGTCCTTGTTAAAAGGAGCACCAGGGCATCTGTGTTCATCCTGAGCAAACAAACAACTCCCTGTGCACCCGTGGGTTTGTTCTGCTTTCGGCTTTCTAGCTATCAACTGGAACTTGTCAATAATCAGGGGTATTAAAATGGGGTAAGAAGTTTGCAGTTTGGCAAAGATCAAGTGCTTCAGTAATTACATCAATTTTACAATTTTAGCTGTAAAATTCTATATAAATTACCACTCCCACTCTGAGCTTTTAAGGAAGTTTTTTCAGATACTATTCTTGATACTGTCATATTAGATAGGAATAATATAGAGACATGGAAGGCACATTTCACAGTAAAATACATGGCCAGTACTATGACAGCTTTCCTGTTTGGTTTTATTCAAGATACTAATCACTACAAATATTTTCTATCACTCATATACTTCACTTTTCTTCTCAGAATGATACTTGTGTGTTATAGTGTGGGTTTTCATGCTTACTTTAAGGAAGACTGGGCTATATTACAATTTATCTGGTTACTAGTGCAATTTTTGAAAAACAATCCACATTTTCCAAGAAACACTAGAGCATAAACTAATTAACTTAAAAAAGGCTCATCTGTTGCTGCCTCAACTATTCTGTTAGTAAGTATTTACCCAGAAGAACTGCTATCAAGGGAAGATGCTCAGAAACGTTGATCAACTTCCTATTATGTTTATATAGGAGATCACAGTCCTTTTGGATGAATACTGAAAGTATAACAAGTAACATAAACTGATATACAAATACAGTATAATCTAAGATGCTAACATACTAAATATTTTATTTGCTCAGTTCTTGTAGCTATAATTTAAACTGTGAAAAACTTTTGCAAAAACTTGCCATGCCAAAAAAAACATGATTGATTTTAAATCAACTTGTACCTAGGTGCCAGTATACTTGCCTCATTAGGAAATATCTTGCACATATGATACCACCCTATTAAAAATTTCAAAAGTGATGTTTATTTAGGAGAACATAAGTTGATATACAAAACAAAGTTAAATATTTATCCTAGAGATAAAATCTCTGCAGTTCATAGCCCATAAATGTATATCAATCTATTCTGCTACTTATCACTTCAGGAGCTGTCATACAATATTAAAAACATCTATTTGAAAATGCTTCTCTAATAACAACAGAATCACTCAGCAGTTGGAGACAACTGGGCAAAACCACGGAGAGCCCCACTGCTACCTAAGTGAATGCAATACATCAGAAAGTAATATTTAACCTAGAGATAAAGTGCCCTCGACCCACAAGCTACAAAAGTGTATGACTCTATTCTGCTACTTACCGCTTTAGGAGCTGTCACACAATATTAAAAACATCTATTTGAAAAGCTTCTTCTGTAACAACAACAGAATCATTCAGCAGTTGGAGGTGTCTGGGCAAAACCACAGACACGTTGTCACCTACTTCAGTACATCAAGAAAATTAATATAAGAAAGTACCCATTTTTTTTCTGCAGATGTTTTATGATTTTCCTTGTACTATTATACACAGCTTGTATTACAGATTTTGAAGGAAGCAGGCTATTACTCACACTTTTGACTGCTATTAAGATACTAAAATGAGGAAAACGAGATTTTGTCATTGAGTTAATGGATTGTAGCTGATTCTTTCAAATTCAGGGAGGAACTAGCTCACAAAAGTTCAGAATCATAATATGACAGCGTGGGAAGCTAAGAGCAGTTAGCTTCAAGCTTTTGGTATCCAGAAAGGGGTTAACTCTGAAGCTTGGATTGCTACGTAAGTTTGAGTATAATTGAGTATAATTTAGAGAGTTCA
>JAVCKT010081264.1:0-14859 GCA_032273925.1 Rhynchotus rufescens
GAGTAAATTTATTGGTGAAATAACATGTAATTAGCTAATCCTAACAGATGGCATTTTATTGGCAAAGTGTATGTTTTCTAAATTGTATATATTGTCAAGTTGCAATATATCTTATTACAGAAAACAATGGAAATCAAGGAATCTATCAACATGAGCTGGCAATTTGCAAGACTACCGCAGGAAGATATTGCTATGGAAGATAACATGCTATACTTTCTGGCCTAAAGCCAAATTTAGTTGCAAGGTTCCCTGTAAAGCACAAGGTATGAAAAAAATACAAAAATATGATTTAAAAAAAAAAGTGCTGCTTTAACAATAATCACAATCTGTGTGATCAGAATGAGCAGCTTTTTTTCACGAATATTTTTAGAAAATGTGACCACAAGGTCATGATGCTGCCTGATCCCATAAAATATTTAAAATTAATTTCATTTGTCCACTTCCATTTCATTAATAATTAATAAGGAATCATTTTCTTGACTTCAGTAGGTCCCTCTTGTGTTAGTAAATTTTTGTAATGATTGTATCTCCTTAGTACTCTCTCCATAGGATTTCTTTGTCTTGTTAAAATATTATTGATTTGTAAGCTAATAAGACTATAGAAGAATGTCACTCCCCAAAATGTTAAAAATACATACTTGTTAAAATACTAAGAAAAAAAATATTTCTGAAAAAGTATAGAGAGCAAATCTAGTCTTTTTTTCAATACTGACACCTTTTTTATTTTAGCCATTACATTATTATTATAACTGTATTTTTTACACTATATATAAAGACACTCAATTTAAAAACTAGACTTTTTTTTCCTCTGGAAAACTGCTGACAGAATTGAGTGCTACATAGCCATCCATTTAACTATTTAGGATATGTATAGTTTCCTGTAGTTGTGCAGCAATCCAGCATGAAGTCATAGCTTACCTATACAGTTCCTGGTATTATACTGAATATTAACAAAAGTATTATTTTAGTTTTTAGGGGAAGGCTTTTTTATTTGTTTTATGTTCTTTTTTCATTCAGAGTAAGATTTCAAAATAGTCTAGTTATTTACTTAGATACAAGGATATTTTTTTTTTCCCTTAAGTTGAGAGTTCTCTAATGCATCTCTCAGGAGACTGGGAAGTATTAACAAATGGGAAGAAGAGAACAATTTATAGTTCCTAGAATTTCTAGGAGAGAAATTTTTCTCTACTTCCCATTTATTAATCTTATTCCATTTTCAAATATTTGATTATATTAATGTCTATTTTAACAATATTTTCCCAAAAGAAATAACTATATATATATATATTCATATACACAAAAATATATAAGTCTATCAGGAAAAATCTTTTATTAGTGGCACCCATCATCAATTTTTAAAATATTTTAAAGTTTTTTTTTAATTCTGAAAATATAACTATAAAAATGTTACTATATAGAAACATACCTTTATATAGATATATATGTATACACACATGTACACTATATATGCATGTGTGTATATGTGTATTTAACATCTATTTAAATATGAATATTAAAAGGCAAAAAGAACCCAGCATCATTAAACTCCATAAGTAGCAACAAGAACTCATTCCTCAGAATAACCAGTCCAAACAGCTTGCTCTTAAGTGATTTAAATGCTTTTAAATATTTAGGTAATTCAGTGTAATTTACCTCTTAAATGTAAGCAACCAAGAGGCCAGCTAGCAATGACTTCTATGCATTCATAACAGCAGTGTTATTACGGTACACTTAAAACATACATAATGTTGCACATTATACATAACATAATATTGCATAGTAACATGAATATGTAAATGAAGAATTGCAGTATAGGAGAGTAAGGTTTATTCCTCAATTTACCCCATAATCATAAAATAAGAAAACTACAGATTTGTCTAGTTTAGAAAACTACTCCAAGTATCTGTAGAATTGCTTGAAAAGGGGGAACTTACAGTGGCCTCTTCCAGGATGGTCAGATATGCACGGACTCTGCTCCTCCACAGTTCCCTAGGCACCACGATCTACCCTCTTCGCAGCTGCAAAGAGGAGTAACAAAGTGTGGAACAGAGTGAAGACCCTGTGGCCGAACTCTGTTGTACTCCCGCTGATAAACTGCACAGGAGCTGCCCAGCAGGAGAGAGACAATAACATGTCCAGTCCTGAGCCAGCAAGAGTGGCAAATCACTCCTTTTGCATGAATTTTACTTGAACTTTGCTAATTATAAGCTCATTATCATGCCAAAACTCACCTCCATCCGGAAAATTACCCACCTTCAAGGTACGACCACTCCTCACTGAGCAAGCTCTCTAGATTGTTGATTAACTGGACCGTTAATTGAAAGCAAGAAACTCTTAAAATAATCAATAATGAAGGTAGGACTAGAGTCACTCAAGCTCCCTCTAAATGTAAAAAAAATATATATAAAAGATGGACTAAGGTGGGTAGAGTTGAGGCGGGAAGATACCATCGTAACTTCTGGGATTAGTCTTGGGTCTTGACACAGCCTGAGGAGACCTCTCAAGACTGAGAGCCCTCTCCCATTTTTTTGAGATGAGTGATGATTGCGCATTCGTACATCAGAGCTAGCTAAAAATCCCAGCCTGTTGTAGAGAATTTCCTGTACTGATATCCAAAACCTGCTTTGTAAATATTGCATTTGAATGAATCACACTATTAGTGAACTTTACCGCTTGTTTTCAAGATGATCGGACCTACAGTTGACAAACTGTTTGTGAATCCAATACTGCCAGAGTTCAGCCTGTACCTACCACAGTATTTGATATCTCTACCACCACCTGCCCAGGTTTCAAACTGCAACAGTATCTCCACCTGCATCCTTTACTTATTCATTAGCATTCTGTGCTTTTCTTTTTAATTTACTAATACACTTTTCCTCAGCCTTAATTACTGTCATTTGGAGTATTGACATTGAAAAGCTTTGGCTTTCATCCAGAATTGTCCATAAAGAAAATAGAAATTCATGTTTTCCTTCTGGGGAAAGATAGATTTTTTAGAACCAAAGAGAAAATACTGTGAGAGTTGTGGAAAGACTTAGTAAGTGAATGCAACTATGATGGAAAATATTTATATAATGTAGAAAGTACAGTTGCTATTTTGGGTGCAGAAGTTGTATAGCAGTTTTAGAAAGCCATGCTATGCTGATAAAACTTATCTCACAGCTCACTTGCTAAAGGATAGCGCTGCACTGTCCTTTATAACTCAGAGATACTAGAATTATTTGCTTGAGTGCTACTAAGCATGTTATTACAAAGATTCTTCATAAACACACCCAAAAAAGGGCCATAGTGGAAGAAAAAAAATCTGGAAATCTAAGGCAAAACATGGATACCTTCGCTCATGAAATTCAACCAGGACAAATGACAAGACCAGCACATGGAAAGGAAGAGGGACACAAGCAGGGACCTAACTGGCTGGGGAGCAGCTTTCATGAGGAGGCCCCAGGGATGTTGATGGATGGCAAGCAGCAACGAAGGTTGACAGCCTCCTTGGCTGTATGTATAGAAACATGACCAGGAGATCAAGGGCAGTGATTATCCCCTTCCCTCCGCACTTGTAAGACCAAATCTAGAGTCTTGCATAATATAGTAAGGGCAGACATTTAGGAGCAACTTGTGAGCCATAAGGAAGATTGTAAACCAGAAGGCAGAGTGGAAAAAAACACTGAAATTGTGCAATGGAAAGTTTTATTGGAAAAGTTTGATGGAAGAAAGAAATGGGGCCTATTGACCAGCTCAGAAATCGTACAATTATATGAGAAATTTATTATCTGTCATTACTTTTCAAAATTTCATACACAAGAAATATGTAAGCACAGAATGTACAGACCTATAAAGGATGTCCAGAGAAGATTTGTAGAGCTTATTTCTAAGAAGCAGTTAGAATTGGTTATTTGAAGTTTCCTCTATCTCAATTTTAAGTAGTTCTTGTTTCAAAATAAAAATACAGAGTTTAAGAATTTTTGCCTTTTTACATATATAAAAAATAATTATTTTGAGTTCTGTGTAGTATTTTATAGTTTTGGGTATCATTTACCATTTCACTCCTCCTAATCCCAGAAAGTTTGGCTAGGAGTTTAATCTTTCAGTAGAATGCTAACATTATTTAGCCTTTTATAGAACAAAAACTGAATGCAGCAGAATGAAATCTTTATGGTAAAAATTGAAAGGTCATTCTGTATGCTTAAAGTGACCTTTCTTACAGGAATCCATTAGGCTAAAATATATAAAATGTTATTAATAAAAAAAACTTTTCACTGATAGATGACTAAGCAGAATTAGATGTACTTACGTACACTATGATAGTAAATCCAAAAGGCTCAAAGAAGAAAAAGCAGGAAGCACAAAGGTTCATAGCAGTAATGATTAGACACAGGAGAGGCTTATCATATCACTTCTGTAGATGGCTACATTTTGCAAGGTTTCTTTTTTTTTTTTTTAAGCATAGAGACTTGGAACAAAGGCTAAGTGCATTAGGATCAAGAATATATATGAATTCATTCTATTTAAAGTCAGATACATCTATACCTTAAAACATTTTTTTTTTCTGTTTCCAGACAGTGAATAGAACAGAGTATTATGAGAAATTCTAATGGAGAGAAAAAAAAAATCTTGTAAGGTAATAGCTAGTAAGAAATGAAACAAGACCATTAACTATCACTGTTTCACTGTAAGTCAGACCTTGCAAATGAAATGCTTTTTGTTGTTTTTATTCTGCTGTTATTTGCTCTTTATAGAAGTTATATGCACCTACATAATATATTCAACTTAAAAACAATACTACTACATGCTGATATTATTTTTAACATCATGACTTTAATTTGTCCTTACTGTGAAGATATGTGTTTCTTACTGAGGTTAACCAATACCTTCTATTTCTGACAAAAACAGTCAGATTCAAGGCAGCTTCTGCTTGAGTTAACCTACAAGGTTGAGCTAGGCTAAGCCTTTTCCTGGATTTACCTGAAATACAGAGGTCAAAAAAAATCAAAATGAAAAAAAAAATATGTTAGAAAACCTAAGTAAAAAAATACTATAACAAAATCAGAAAGTTGGAGTTTCTCATCTTGATGCTACTTTACTCTGGTGTGCCTTGGCAACACAGTTTATTCAAGAAAAATGACTTCAATTGTAATGATGATTTCATTTCTTTGCCATGCCATTCTGTCTCCCTTCATGAACTCATTTCCTTCACATTTGGGCATAAATTAGAAGGTAGACATGAATAGGTCCACTGATTTGTAAATATTACTGTAAATTAACAATATCTAATTCAGGACTTTGAAAAACATTTGTAATAAGGACATCTACATCTGTCCAAACAACAAACACACATTTTTGCTTCATCATCTCAGTGATTGTTGAGGTTTATTATCCCTAAACTTTTATCAAGCTTTTACCCAAGGAACTCTCTCCTCCAAGTCTGTGCATAGTTTTTTTGTTTGTTTGTTTTTTGTTTGTTTTTTGTTTTTTTTTTCTTTGGTAACTGCTAATAAGTCAAGTTTAGGTTACTAGAAATGAAGGAAAATAGTAATTTTGTTATTAAGAATTTGAAACAACTTGCTTCTTTACCTTAGTAAATATGTATTTGCTGCTTTCTGAAATTCAGATGACGGTAAATTTATATCTATTTAGACTTTTTTTTTCTCCATTTGACAAACAAGTACTGTTTTGAATAATTTTTAACCTAGAAACTAACCCACAAGTACTAAACTAAAAATAAAGTGCTTGGAATTCTTATGTATTATTTTTCTCACGGCTAAAAATGGCGTAGCCTGCCACATGCACATAGAAACATAGACTAGACTAATAGATGAACATCCGTCATGTCTTTTGCCTAGAGCAGTGGTTTCCAACCTTCAGGCTATGCTGAGCCAAATAATCTCATCCTTGTGTTTGGAAGAGCCTGGCAGTAATTATGGGACTCTCCTGTGAATATTTATATGCAAGAATGAGATTTTTTTATAATTTACATAGAATCCAATCTGAAATCTATTCTTCTAAATTTTTTGAGCTGAAACCAACTTCTTCTTAGGTAAGTAACTGAATTTAGGTATAAACCTTTAAAAAGATTGCTGTTAAAGTTCACATGTGTGGTGAAAATATATTCACACTCACAAACCAGATATGTTGTAAATGAAAGATGACACTTTTGTTGTTTCAAATATGCTCCCTACTAACATTTTCTGAGATTTTTGCATATGAGATATTTTCCTCCCTCTTCATGAGAATACTTTCAGTTTCCATCAAAATAAGAGATGGTAATTTGAATATTATCTCAAACCATAACAACTGTCATCCCTATCTAGGGAAGTCAGCAGCACTAGGGAAAGTCAGGCACTATTTGTAAAAGTCGACAAGTTTTGAGTTTCACATTCTCTTCTTGGACTTTCTTTATGCCTGCTCAGTGTTTAATTTATTACAAGTGAGAAGAAGAAATTAAATGCTCCCCTTGTGACTGCTTACACTTCCCTGGACATAAGTATTTAACACATTGCTAATTCTCAGGAGTGGCTAAGGTCAGCAGCAAAGAAATATATGCAAGTAAGGACTCCTGAAAAAAGATAAATGGCTAACTGAGGTAGAATTTAGAGCAGTGGGGCACATTGTTGAAACTCATGTCTCTCACACGAGTTTCTAGCAAGTAGAAAATTGAGTTCACAGATTGGGTAGAGTAAAAGAACCACAATATATTTGTGAGTGTTTTCTTACCAGGAAGTCTTCACTAGTCCTGGGCACCGGTTCCCTATTATTCATACTTGAAGGAAAATAAATATGCTGCCTTCTGTTTTTGCAGATATCTTTTGCCACATGGTTGGCTCTAAACCAATTCTTGCTCCAATTCATGCCCACAGCATTTTTCTGATTTTAATGACAAAGGATTAAGCCCCTGATTATGATGTTGAACCAAATTACAAATTTATTAATTAATCTATAATTTAGCCCTTTCTTTCCTCTTAAATTATCCACAAACTGATTATAATTTATATGAAATTGATCTTCATTTGAATTCTTGCACAAATTTTACATGATCATATTTCATCTTAGGGACTTTTTTTTGCAAACTTTTGCCTTTGACCATGTCTTCATTTATACATTATTCATTTTACTGTGGTGGCTTGTGTTTTATGTACTCTATATGCAAATTAAAGGAAACTCAGAAAGGAAATGTATTTGGTCAGAAAAGACTTGTGCAAACCTTCTTTTTTAGATTATTAATGCTCCTTTCAATCTCAAATTTCACAGATAATGTTAACCACTTCAGTTTTAATTCTTTTAATTTAATGTATTAATTTCTAAGAATAAAACTAAGCTGTTTAAAGAAATCAGAATATATATATCAGAATATATCTGTCTCCAGACAAACACTGATTCGAAAGTCCAAAAGGTTTTGGTAGAGACTTATCAGTTTGGTAGAGACTTATTCTCAGGTCCAAGATGAAATTTCTGCTATATTTTAGAAAAAGAGTCTTCTTAAAATCAGTAACCCAGTAAATGTAAAATAAGCTTGAGGTTATATTACACAGAGAGCTGAGGGATCACTCTTCAGGGATCGGTGCTGACAATGAAACTGTGCCTCCTCAGGTCAAACGGTACTTTATATGTGGATTTTTTTGTTGTTGTTGTTGATTCTATAAAGAATGCAAGAATCAATTGTCAATATGGAATTTTGGAATAAAAAAGGAATTTCAATATCTTATTTTCTTTCTAGAAATGAAATTTTTGATTTGGCCACAGTCCTCGAAACAAAGTCTATACTTAAGATAGCCACAGTATCATTATTTTGAGATATTGCTTATTCTTACTTCGTGTTGAATAGCTGTCTGAAGTTGATTTTCTTTCTTTGCTTTTTTCCTTCCCGATATGGTGTAATAAGATTTCCCCTTTCAGGCTGAGGCCAAAGATTTTTCTTTTAGAGCTTTGCAAATGATTGATGTTTTGGCCTGAATACCAGATACAAAGAAAAATACTTTAAATATATATATATCATATATATAAATTTTCTTCTCCCTGATTTTTTGTTTGGAAAAACAGCAAGAGTATATTTATTGCAAAATTAAACTGACCTGAACTGAATATTTCATTTCTATGTGTTTGAGGACAGCAAAACAAACTTACCTATTCACAAAATGTCAGTAGTTGAATTTTCTTTGAGAATTTGCTAGTGTTCACTTGCCACTTGCATGTATTGCTCAGTGGTTTTAGCAATCATGTAGAATGTGAGAAATCTAAGTGAAATTTGTTTGTCTGAAGGCATATCAGTGCATATCTCTCAGACGAAAATCCTAGCTACAGAACTACAGCACGTGCTACAAGAAGAGATATGCTACTTACATTCACAGTTTTGTATTTTACAAGAGGCAAGATAGCATATAGCATCTAATGTTTAGTGGCATCTTGCCTTCATGGCCTGGTTTCCACATGAGGAAGCTCATCCAACAGATACAAATTAGACTTCTACCTCCCTGCAAGGCAGTGACTTCTGACTCCCATTGAACTCAGAAAAGAAGCAAACATCCTTCCTTCCTATTGAGGTAAGTTGTGTTTAAGCAGCTGAGCTCTTCCTGGACAGAGGTGCAATGGAGCAAAACATGACTGGACATTGCTGTCTTTTCTGGGAAAGTCAATGTCTTCTGGACCAAACTCTTCTATGGGATGACACCAGAGATTACCTATATTTATTTTGGTGTGCAGCAGGAACTCTAACCGTATTCCTGTGCTCATTATGAATGCAGTTATTTCTCTTCCAGAAGTGTGGCACTGTGCTTATGTTTTGAGTTGAAAAGAGTCATTATATGCCTATCAGTCATATGTTGACCACTGCCAAAAGTACATTTAGAGACAGAAATTATATCTTCATATGAAACATATAAATGATCATTAAGGCAGGATATATTGCCTTTCTGTGAAATGGCTAGATCACGTAGGTTCAACTCACAAGTGCCATAGTAAAACAGCATTAATTTAAGAAATAGATGTTTCTACACATTAATTTACTATACTGTGATATTTATAGATCATAGTTATTGATCTCCTTAGAAGAAGAGGGTGGGATTTTCAGTCTCACAAAAGCTATAGAGAATATGTTATATGCAGTAGCAACCGCTTAGCTGTTGAATAAAAATATATGCCTTTTTTTGTTTGTAAGCTACTATTGGAATTTTCCAGCTGAATCGTTTCAGCACATCCTACTTGATTTGAGAAAGAAAAAGACTGCGGTTGCATTTTCAGACAAATATCTCATTTAAAACTTTTTTCCCCCTTGGATTAGCTTCAGAGGATTTTTGCTCACCACTTCTTTGGGCAAAAGCACTTTTCTGTCTTTAGGCCTGCCCAGACAAACACTGTAGCAGTGTTTATGGATGTTCAAAGAAGTGGCTGGAGGGATCCAGTTTGAGATTGATTCTGTATCTACAAGCCTTAAGAAAATCTACACATCATCTTGTATTTCTGTTTTACAAGAAACAATATTTTTTCTCTTTCACTCAGTATTCTAGTTTTCAGTTTTAGTTTTCTCTTTTTCTTTATTTCTCTAGCATGTGTAGTGCTATAAAATAAATTTTTCTTTACTCATTCACCCATTTTCTGTTTTTCTCTTGCCACTCTGGGCTTTACTTTTCTTTCCAACTTTGCCTTATATTTTTTACAGTACTTTGACAAACAGCATTAGCAGTTTCTTTTTAAGGACTCTCCTACTCTAGCAACCAATCGAAACAAAAGAAAATCTATTTTTTGCAGACCATTTACTGTGCCTGCACTGTCTGTATGCAGAACAAACATAGAGGAAAACAGTGTTACAGAGCAAATGGTAAACAGTATAACATAATGAATCTTTCCAAGTACTGACATTTACTAACATTACCCTACTTAATACATTGCACAGCTTGCCCAGATGTTTGACTTAATTAGAATTTGTGGAGACCTGAAACCCCAAATTTTGAATAGTAGGTATTTAGGAAGATGAGAAATAAGAACTAAATCAGAACTAACAAAAATAAAAGCTCTGAATATAACGGTGACTTTAGAAAGTCACCACTGTGTTTCACCACTATAGTCTTCCTTCAAGGGGAGCCTGACAAGAAGTTATGGAGTTTACATCATTTGGTTCTACTTGTGCCATTTAGTATCAATGGAGATTTAATGTCCTATTAATAAGTAAGTGATGTGCCTTCTTTTGTGCAATAATGTTTATTTGGAAAGGCAGACTTCCTGAATTCTCCAAACTTTTGGGGAGTTCTACTAAAAAATGTGTAACCTAGGAATATTGTGCTAAGCATTCACCTTCAGGGAAAATCTCTTCTGAATAATTATGGAGCCATACAGATGCATCATGGACGTCTAGAAGGAATTTTGTGCTGCCTTGCTTTTCCTGAGGGGCTATGGTTGTGATATGGGGCAGTTTTAAAATGCTTAGGAAAAAGATGTTCCTCTCAGCTTCAAATGGATGGGGTGATCCCTTAGGAAGGGTATTTTGGGGAAGAGGGGGCAGAAGCAAATACATTTAAAATACATTTCTAATTCATTTCATTTTCCTCTTAAAGGTCAAAGCAAATTGGCTTTGTGTTCTGCTTTTTCATACTTTTTAGCTTTTCATTTTTCTCCTCAAATTAAAAAAAAAGAAAAGAAAGAAGTAGCTCCATTTCTCCATTTGGACAACATTTCCCTTTCTTCTCTATATCCAGTTTATTTATCTGCCTGGCAAAGGAAAACTCAATTCAGTCAGCATCTCTTGGAATACAGCCTAGAGACAATGTCAAATGCAAGGTCAAATTTTGCAAGGCAAGTAAACAAAAAAGCACAAATGTATAACAAAATTGTGATCATAAAGAGCTTTTATTCAATGAAGTTCAAACTGTTCTCTTAAAATCATAATGCTTAAGTAAGCTTCAATCTCTTTCAAATTGCTTATCCGAAGCTGTTGTAACACCTTTTATTATGGCTAAGCTTGTCTCTTTGCATTTGCTCACTCAAATCTGATCATCAAATAAGCACTTTTTTTTTCAGAGAAATATCAGTGGAGTAAACTATTTTCAACCAGGTTGATAAGAAAGTAAGTAAAAGCATAATGATGCTGAGAGACAAATACCCTTTTTTGCTTCTCTCTTTCTGCTCCTTCTTCATTCTTTATAAACAACTAGCAAATGAAAAGAAGAAAAATACTGATGTCTATTAATCACTAATGATGTTAACTGAATGCAATAAAATCACCAATAGCAAATTAGTTGCAACGGACAGTGTTTAGATGCTCCAAAACTACAGTAAGAGGGAGAGAGAAGAAAGAAACATGAAGGACAGAAGACAATGCATATTTTTTTTCTTTTCAAAGAAGTATATAGTGTGGATAAAAATATCAGTTTACATCAAAAAAAATAGTTTTGATTCAAACACATCTAAGGTTTAAATTTTAAAACCATACTTCAGGTATTAAATTGTCCATCTGGTGTTTTAAAGATAGATATATTAACTGCATGAATTTACTTCAAGTGTATAATCTAATTTCTATGAGAAAGTGCCGTGCAAATGTGGGACAGGGAGGACTTGTTTAGGCTTCTTTATTTTCAACTGTGAAGAATGCCAGAGTAAAGAAGTTGGATTTTTTTTGCAAATATATTAAACATACCTAACGTTCTCTTTAAAAGATCAGTGGTGATGCTCACCAGATTTCTTCTGTTTATTACATTGGAAATGTATTTTCACATTGTTTCTTTTTCAATTGTCATTTTTTCTTTTTCTGCTTAACTGAATGCTCAGATAGTTTACTACTAGTTTTCTTATGTTTAGTTGTTATCAAAGCTCTGTTTATAGAAAGCATGATGAGAATTGGATTAGTAATAAGGCTTAAGTATTTCCCTTTGATGGAGCGCTTTTTTTTTCTTTTCTAATTTCAGCAAAGATCCAGAAGTAGCTTGAGTGGATGTAAAGTCAAGCCTTTAATAAGTAGAATTTTTAGGTTTATATTGCACATGTTATTCATTAAGGTACTGTGTTCTAGGAGGTATGCTGTGAGCCTCACAATTTGAAAAGATATTTATTTAGTGTTAGAACTCAAACATCTGCTTTTTGAAAGCCTAGCACTTTTGCTATTGGATATGTTACTGGGTAATTTAAGGATCTTACCCACGAACAACAAAAAAACTGTTAAAAGAGATTTGCTCTCCTAAGTATAGATCAGTATAGTACTAATCCTGTGTTATGCTAACATATACTAACATAATTGCAGAGAAGACAAAAATGGTTTACAATTGACTTTTGGACTTGAGAGGATGGTTAATCTAGGTTTCAGTTTAGTCCTTTCTTAGGACTTACCAAAACCTGAAGAGAGCTAGGATTGAGGCTGGTAGCTGACAATTATTTAAGATTCAGTTTCATTTCAAGACATGTCCCTATGATATATGATGGAGAGGATTAGTAACAGCCAGGTTTGAGGAAATATGATTTATTTTATTTATTTATTTAAATTCCAGGGTGTATTTTTCAACCCTGGAATTTATTGGGACTGAGGTGCAGATCAAATAGCTATGAGGAGAGAGGCTGGGCTCCAATTAGAATTATGTCTACAGTTTCTGTGCTCTAATGTCAGGAGATGAATTGCACTTTTGGGCAGGCCTGGAAGAACTTTGACAAAATCCTTAACAAAACCTATTTTATCATACATCAAGTCTGTTACATTTCAAAGGCATCTGGAAGTTACCCAAGTTACAACAGTGCATCCACAGAATTTGTATGGGTAAGTTCAAGATTTAACATTTTAAGAGTCTTGAAAATATATGTCAATAGTTAGTGACATTCATGATAGCTTTTAAAGTAATGGAGTAGAGCACCTGAATGTGAAACTCAAAGCAAGCTTTTTTGAAGATAACTGAAGACAGAGATCCCTCAAAGCAAGTGCTGATTATTTTGAAAAGTTGGAGAACTCTTTAAGAAGAGTTATTGGGTACAAAGTAAGGCTAAACTTCATTCATAGATCTTGAGGTGATGTGGTTCTTAGTATTTTCTATGAGTAGTCTGATACTTTGGTATTGTCTTTCTCTTTCGTGTTCTCCTCATGTATGACCTTTTAGGTGTCTTTTGGAAATTTTTTGTAGACCAGGTGGTTTTCAGAAGGTTATTGAGAAGTTTTTTGTAGTGTATGATAGAAGACAGAGCATTAAAACTCTCCTGAAACAGAAATCTACTTCATGATTGGCAGTATTTTTAGCAGGGAAATGGACTCTGATGTCCAATCAGTCTCCCCTAGTTCAATATATGACAATTATAAAAGCTTCCATCTCCTGTAGTTTTCATATATAAGTACATCTATGTCTAGACAACAGAATTTTAAGTGGATTAGCATAGCAAGGCCACTTGGAATTGCAGGGCTAGCAGCTGGACTTTTATTTATGTTGTTACTAAGAAACAGGCTAACGTGAGGTAGTATTGTAGTGTCTTCCATTCTTTTTCTTTTCATCTCATGGAAGATGAGCCCTCCTGACTCCTCCTGACTCCTCCTGATAGCCCTCCTGACTATAGAGAAAACATACTACTGTAAGTCTTTGATAATACTTGTGTTTTAAGTTCTCTTCACTTTTGCTTCATTATTTTCCCTAAAACAGTATTTAAAGAAAGTAGTGAAGACAGGAAATAGTTGTTCAGTCTTTACTGAATGCAGAGGTAATTCTCTACCTTTATTTTAGTCAAAGAGTTAGAAGAAGGATAAATGATCTCTGCTTGCTGCAGGGTGCCTATTTCTATTAGAAAGGCAGATCATCAACCAACATAACACATCCAGCTATTCTAGGAAAATTCCTTATGCTAAAGTAGAAAGTATACATAATATGGTAATGTAATATCAGATATATACAAGAGGTGGGAGTTGCATAGGATAGACATTTGTGCATTTTCCTCCAAAAGACACATCCAAGATTGCAGTAAATTTACTGCTGTTGTATTTGCATTACAGCTTTTATTTATTTATTTATTTATTTATTTATTTATTTATTTATTTATTATTCTACTCCCGCTCTTCATAGCTAAAGCTATTTGTCCTGTTCTTCATGTGTCTTTTTTCCCCATTGTTAGCTCAGTCATCTTACTCTTTCTTCCCATTGCTTCAGGACATCTGCATCAAATCTGTCAGTAACTTAAAAAAATACTGATTGTTCAGGAGAGATAAAATACCTAATCATAAAATGGCCAATACTTTCCCAAATGCAAGGAGGGGAAAAAAAAAAAAAAAAAAAAAGAAAGAATGGAGTTTCAGGGATGATTCTCAGTACTCTGTGGAGCTTGTTCCAAAGAACTAATTTGACAGTCATCCACACTGCAGAGCTCTCAGATCTCTCTACAGCCTCCTTTCATTTTACAGCCAGTCCGCTTTCCAAAGCAATTTTATCAAAAAGAAGGTGTGTATCTAAAGATCCTAAGAAAGAAGCAAATTAACTTGCACACATGGACAAAAAGACACTAAGACCCAGAAGAACACATTTGCACCACAGTATCAAAACACAGAATATTCTGAATTGGATGACTACAGCTTTTCATAACTCATATTTTTCATTCTGCAAGAAGTTTAGAGATATTAATTTTTTTTCCAAATTTGAAGTTCTTGAGAAATTTACTTTAAAATAGTCAAAAAATATACTTGTATAGTTTTAATCTACAGGAATAGAATGAAATATAATCATGGAATATTGCACCTCCATAGCATTTTTGGAAGGAAGAGAGGAAATTCTGATAAAATGTAATTGCCAGGATTATCAGTTCTTATGAGAAGTACTTTGTGTATGAAGAATCTTCATTAGCATGCCCAGTTAACCAAATCCACACAAGCTGGAAAGAAAAGGAAGTCTCCTTCTCTTCTTCTTCTCTTTGGCTGCTTGT
>JAVCKT010081369.1:0-14855 GCA_032273925.1 Rhynchotus rufescens
AGAAAAGGATTTGAGCTTATGCCCAGAAATAAACTAAAAATTAGGTAACACTTGAATAATGTGAGTGGACAGTCCAAAAATATGTAAAGCACCGTCATGCAGGTACACATGTTGTCTGAAATTTCAAGGAACAACAAAAACCCATTTGAGATAACGATTAAATAGCACTAATGTGTTGTTAGTAGCTGGCTATCCTTAAACTCCTCCCGAAGCACGAAATCTGGCTGCATCAGCCTGTTGGGCCAGCGGAACCGTGACCCAGTACATCCTTCTGTAATGAGGAAGAAAGCTTAAAACAGCAGCCAAACTCATAAACTAATTAGTATCTTAAACCTCTTATTGCTTCAAATATCTCTGGCATGCAGACTTTTATAAACATTTCCAGGTAATTATAGAGCACAATGCTAAAATCCTTGGAAAACAACAAAATCCCCTGCCAAGATGTGGTAAGTTGTTGTCCTTTCTCTAGTCACTTTATGGTTCCGTTCAATTACTTTCTTTGATGTAAAAAATCGCTCTGAGCTAAATAAATAAATAAAATAATTCCCATTGCGACTGCTAGGGACTGGGAGGACGCGGCCGGCGCGAGCCCCGCCGCCCGGAGCCCTTTGCTGGCTCTGCTTTGCGAGGTGAGAAACAGTGAGAGCAGCTGAAACACATCCAACTGCACCAGCACAGTGACACTGGGGAACAGCGGGACCCTCCTCCTCCCTTAGAAGACACTAGAATTAGAGATAACAGCAAGCAAAAAACTAGAAAGATAAAAGCTTTTTTTAATTGATACAGCCACGGGCTCAGGAAATGTCTGAACTATTCAAACTCGTTTGTCTGGATACAAAGATTGTGGCATTTTTGAGCCATTACTTTTCAGAGGAAATTTGAGCTGCTGTGCTAATTCTGTTGTTTTCCAACTTGCAGAGATCCTGCCTTCTTCCAAAACCTTGCCAGGGCTCATAAATGCCAAGAAACTGTCTGTGCAGTTGAAGTTTGTCTGTTTGCACAGCCCAGTCCCTCTGTGTTTCATGGAGAATTTCCAAGATCTCCTCCCTTTTTATGTTGTTAGAAAAATAGGGGTATTCACTTTATCCAGTGGTGTTTTTGTAAACTCACACCACTTTGGTGGGACAGTAAAACACACAGTTCTTGTGAACAGAAGGGTTCTTTTCAAGAATGCCCTTTTGGCCTAGAAGCAGTAAATAACTAAATAAGACTAAGGCATCATACAACATCCCTGCCACCCCTTCTCCAAGGTATGGACCTTTTCCTGAACTTCAGTGGTACAAAAGTTATTAGAACTCCTACTGCTCTTGGACAAGTGCACTCACCAGTTGGTATCGCTGAGTATGGTCAGGACCTCATCCACAAGGGCAGGATCGACGACATCACTGTAGGTTATCAGCATTTCATACACCTGACTGGCCGTTGTTTTCCTTATCTGCAAAGACAGGGGCAGAGGGAGTTTTCCCGAAGCAGCCGGAGTGCCGGACGGACGAGGCCGCGTCCGGACACTCGTCCTGACGGGGAGCCCCGTGCCCGGCCCCTCTGCAGACCTGCGGCTGCTCCCAGGGCATCCCAGCACCTCAGCACCATCCTGCTGCTACAAGAGCCGGGTCTGCACTAAATTTCTGCAGCGTTTCAGCTAAAGAGGGCCACAGAACTGTGTGTTTATCACCACTTCAGACATAACTCAGCATGGTTGTGGCCGAAAATCCTGGGTTCTACCAGAACACTCTGGATGGGCCTCACAGCACTTTGATCTTTCCATTTGAGTGGGAACCAGCTTTTGGCTACAACCACTGCACATTTCCTTCAGCACTTGTATCAGTTTATTTACACTGAAATAATCCCACTCTCTTCTAGCTTCCTCTCAGGCTGAGTCACAATTTCAGTGACAGCACCAACGCATTCGGGGCACCAGCGAAGAACAGTCAAACAGTGATACTTGTTCTTGCTCAGGATGTTCCAGGAGACTACATGAAACCCTACCGAGTTACCTGCTTGCCAATTTAAACCGTCTTTGAATGTGAACTAACATTTGTCAAAGCATTTTTCTCCTCGTTAGATTGCAGTCATCAATAAATGGTACCTTGCAACTACTCTCCTGTCCTTAGAGCAGTTTGTAGGAGGCAGAAACATCAAAGCACTTAACTGAGCTGCTGTTACCTGAGTGTTGAGCTGCACTGCAGCATTAGCCATTGGCTTCTCCAGCCCACTCTGCCTACAGGGAGAGCTGCCGACCAGCCCTTGCAGACAATCTTAAAAATTGTGTATGGATTAAGTTTTCATGGCTTATAAATAATAATAAAAAAATTTGGAATCAGATAGCTGAATGTGTGCCACCTGCGTGCCCTGCATGAATGGGCACTCCTACTCACACTGGTAATTGGCTCCAGACTAAGGGGATGAGGGTGAGAAAAGCACCTTTTCCAAAGCTTGTGCTCTTCAGATCTGTCCCTCACAACGGAAGATTTATTAAGATGTTTGAGAACAGCCCAAGAGGAGCATCCAGCGTTTTGCAGTGACTCACTGGGGCAGCGTCTGGCTCTGACTCTGGTTGCTCTAGGGCTACTTACGCCCACGTGGCAGAGCAGAAGCATCAGCAAAACTTTCAGGTAAGGCAGAAGGCAGACCATGATGTCAGCAAAATTAGTTTTCCGGAGCAGAAGCTGTCCCAAAGTGGTGAATTTGCAAGTGTTTCCCCAGAGCCCTGCTTAGCAGTGATGCTGCTGTAGGTACCGAGGCAGAGGCCTCGGCTCATTTCTTAAGTATAACACAGAAAAAGACACTGGGGGAAGACAGCAAAACTACAACACAAGCAAATTTTAATTTCAGTTTTTCAAGAAATAAGATAAAGAAAGAAGAGGCCAATTTCTGGAGTTCCAATGATATTTTCATTTGACTCAGCTGTAAAAACCAGTATCTACTTATCATCAAACTGGAACAGAACTCTGCACATTTAAAACTGTGCTGCCTTTTGCACCTCCTGCAAGATGCCCTTAGTGCAGCAAGGAAACACAACACGAAAGTATTTGGAGCCCAAATTGTTAAGTGTTGTTAATTGTTAAACCTTGCCGTGTAGCACAGGGTTTTAACCTGAGCTCAGAAGTTGCAGTGTCAGATGAAACAGTGTGGATATCCACTGGCCAGACAGACATCTAAATACATTTCTCCTGAACCAGAACTACTGGTGTGTTGCTGCTGCCAGGCAATAACTTCTGTTATGATAAAAGCCTTCAAGCCCTAAGCGGTGCAAAGATCCTCATGGTGTTTTATAAAAGCAGCAAATTATTTACCTAAATAATTTCTAATTAAAAATTGCACAGATAGAAGACATAAAAACAATACAGAGAAGAGCAGGGCATTCTGTCAGGATGCAGGAACCTGTTGCAGGTAGCAGCCTGGCAAGTAGAGAATGTCAAACAACTAACTCTTGAGATTAAATAAATAATTTATATACAATAATTTCTGGCAAAAAAGAATGCTGTTTTAATCGATTTTTTAAAACGAGTATTTTATATATTGTACTTTGGTAATCCAGTATGTCTGGCAGACAATACATCATATATATATATATGTATTATTTATTTTTTTAAATATATATATTTATATACATATCTTCAATACTTACTAATGGAAAGGGATGGCAAAGAAGGAGAAACAATTGAAATAAAACTTTCTCTCTCATATCTCCTTGGAACTGCATCAGGCCACAAAACCTAGGAAGAAACAAGGAGACAGAGGTGTAGGTGACTCGTGGGGAGCGCTGCTCACGTGCACCTTGAAGATGCCGCTGAGGACACCCCGCCCGGGCGCTGCAGGCCCGGGAGCTGCTGTGGGAAAGCAAACACTGCGGCGAGCGCGGGGAGCCCTTAAGGGTGGCTGAAGTGCACCCAGATGCCCCCGCCTACGCCCAACACAAACACGGGTTTCAGCCTCATGCGGGGCAGCAGCAAAGGCTCCGAGCTGGACAGGGCACGTGGGGCAAGCTGCCGCTTGGGGCACGGCGCAGCCTTTCACACAGGGAAGGGCACATCACAAGTGCAGGGTGCTTCTCCCTTTAGGCTTTCTCAATCTATTGCCAATAAAGAAATGAAATTTAAGTCACATACCCATGCTTCTACTAGGTATACACAAATAATTTGTCCCTCCTCCTCAGCCAGCATTAGATTTCTCTACGCTTCTGGTTTGACTGCTTTGCTTTCTGAACTGAGGATTTTTCCCTAGAGCCACACTGTAATTTTGCCAGCACTTTTAGCTCTTTCTGCTACATATAGAAGAGTTGATCATGTCATATATCCCTTGGGGACATCACTACAGTCAAGCTCTGTGGAAGCAACACACCCTGCACATGGCTGCAAATGGCAACAACGTGGTAGAAGCTGCCAACTTTAAGAAGTCTTCACATAATTTAAAAAATTTAAGAAGTCTTCACATAATTTCACTCCCACCAACCAGAAGAAGGGCCTAAAACTCACACAACCCTATGTTATATGTATTTTTATGTATTTTCCCCTTGTTTTGTTGTGTGCAAAGGCCCTTGCTGTTTTGTCTGGGCTGTATTGGTACGAAGTTCGCCTCACTCCTTACAAGCAGACACAAAATCACATTATTTCTCAACTCACACTCCGATGCTGGAGCGAAGTTTCCGTATGTCTTTGGATTTTTTGATCTCTTCTTTACACAGAGCAAATAACTTCAGTGGAAATGGATGGCTGAAAAAGAGAGAGAGAAAAGAGGTGAGAAACGGGTGTCAGCACCCTTTCCAACACAGTCCACGACTGAACGAGCTGCCGGATGAACAGTGAAACCAGGAACACCGCAGCCTGGAGCAGCATCTGTCCTGCCCCTACCTGAGCGCGCGCGCGCGGAGGACACAGGCCGGCGGTGGCCGCGTACGGAGCGGCCAGGTCACTGTCACCAGCGGCGGTGGCACCGCGTGCCGAGCACAGCGCCACGCTCCATGTACCCACAGTGAGCTGCAAATTGCTTAAGTTCCACCACGCTTTCAATAAATGAACGTTGCTCTTGGGGATGCTGCTGCTGCACAGCCCCGATGCTCCCCGTGGTCACGGGCGACGTGGTCAAACACGGGGCGCAGCTCCGCAGAGGGCTGAGCTCCGAAGCCATCGCTACCTGCGTGCAGCGAGTTCCTGCCCCATCTCCGTCTGGGAAACGGGATTCTCACGGCTAGTTCCCAGACACTTGTGCAAACACAAGTATTTAATATAGCCCAAGGAGCTATTAAGGAGAACTAAAGAGGAAGTATTATTTTTATTTCAGGACTAATTATTTAATCTTTCACTCAACATGCACCAAGCCAGCCATCTGAAGTGTCATAGATGCAAACGAAACTATTTCGTATTTGCTCAGCAAGCCCAATTAACTTCTGGACTGCACGTCTGGGAAATCTCTCTGTACTGGGCAGGTAAAGCAGCACACAAAAACCCTACCATTTATTTTCTGCCACTGTGTTTCAAAGCTATGGCTATAAAGCATTCAAATACAAAATAAATAAAAAAAATATGAAAACAACGTGTCATGTTTCACAAAAATGAAAACATACGTACATGACAGTGCAGTGTCATCTGTTTAAAAATAAGACATTTAGGAAGGAAGGATAAAAATAAGACATTTAGGAAGGACGGACATTTAGGAAGGAAGATGCCCAGCGCGGCACGGGGCCAGCGCGCCGCCGCCGCCTGCATTCAGGCCCCGCTGCGAGCGCCCGGGCAGCCTGCAGAGCGGCTGCGAGCGGACGGGCACCGGGAAGGGCATCGCCCACCTGGAGCACCTCGCTGAGCCCCTTCCCTCGGAGAGCCCCCCTGGAGGCCGAGGGGAAGCGGGAAGCTCCGGTGTGGAGGGCTAGCGTGGCTGGGAAAGGACAGCTGGAAAGGGGCACGCAGAGCTTTCCCCATCCCACAGATTCCCGGCGGGCCGAGCACCAGCGGCAGCTCCGTGGCCGCTGGGTGCCCGCGCCGGGCGTCTCAAAGCCCCACGGAGGAGGCCGTGGCGGGGAAGGGAACCAGGGCCCTGGGCACCAGCGCTCCCTGCAGCGCCCACAGCCGCCTCGCGCCCGCACTGGGGGCACCAACTGGGCACTGGGGGCACCAACTGGGCACGGAGCTGGGCATGGAGCTGGGCCCGACGTGGCCGAGGGCGCACAGCGAAAGGCACCGCAAGAGGCACCTCCACAGGGCAGGAGTGACACCCTGTGGCAACGGGCACCAACAGCCACCTCGGGCTCCTACCCCGTGCCCGGCTGCTCACCCTGCTCAGATTCATCACTCTAGGGTATCACCTGCTCCGGAGAGCTAATGTCTCCTTAGAAAAAGAAGTGCAGGAGGGTGCACAATGCCCATTTTAAACTGCAAAAATCCATTTGCAAATGACTACTATAGACATTATATACATTAAATGTAATGTAGCAGTCAAGTATCAGTCAATTATCAAGCACTGGGTGCAGGGGCAATCCCGGTGCTGGTTCTACTGCCAAGTTCCCTTGCTAAGGCTCTTGTGCCCAAAACGCAGCAAAGAGACGAGGGGGAGGGAAGAGGTGGGAGCCCCACACCCCAGGAACGCTGCTGCTTCACGTGCAGCTTCCTGGAAAAGCTTCTGCAGGCCAAGCAGCGGAGAGCAGGAACGGGGCAGCAGGAAACGAGCTCGGCGGCGGCAGGACCGTGTGTTGGCTAACAACTTCATTATTCCCGATACCTTTACAGGATAAAACCATTTTTTCCCCTTCCAGAGTTTCATGGAGGAGGGTTTTGTGGATAAACTTCCCCACGGCAGCACAGGACCGAGCTGGAGTCTCCCCTGCAGGGCCAAGGGGTTTGCAGCGATGCACCACATGCCTCCTGCTCAGTCGCCACGACGGGGGAGCCAGACTCCAGCGGGCATTGCCCCGGGCTTCTCCACTTGCCCCGCAGTGAAGCCTGCAGCCCGTGTGCTCCACGACAGCCGCGATCACACTGAGCCAAAAAAGCTCCATTGGCTCTGGGCAAGGGAATATTTAACAACTCATTTTAAATTCCCATGGCCAACAGGGTTGATCTAAGGAGGTTATCTAAATACACACTTGACAACAACACTAGAATCAATTAAAACTTTTAGATTGATAAAATTTCTTCAAGTTCTTCTGCTGTGAGTAGTTCTAGAATTAACAAACCCACTCTCTCTGCTGCGGAATACCTGCTGCACTGATCTGCAAGTGTCTACACACGTGCCCAGATGCTGCTTGCAAGGCTTTGTGGAACACGTTCTCATCTTCCTGAAATTAAAAACATTCTCTTCTGAAACATCAGCAAGAAAAACACTATTTCATCCTGGAATACTTTATTCATTCTTATCCATTCCTGAACTAAATACTTTCCAGAGTACGGAGCTCAGAAAAGCTGGGACGTGCCTTTGCTGTTCTTATTAGAATCTTAATTAACTTCTTTAGAGATAATCCACATTAGCGGAAGCAGGAGGATTTTGGAAGCGATGGCTCCTAGACACACTGTTTTGCAGCACCACAACAGAACACTACCTCTGGAAAGGGCTCCCAGCACAGTAAGGAGGGCCACCAAAAAGCACGGCACCTAGTACTCAGGAAGCTAGTAGCAGCCAGCAAACGGATCTGAACCCGGCCCAAATCTACCACGAGAAACACCTGAGTTGAATGTAATGACTTTACTGGTCATGAAGCAACAAACCAATAACCAACTTCTACACTGAAGGCAGAGCCCAAGAACTTTGTGGAGACATTTTCAAGGCCCTCAGTCCACAGTTTGTCTTGGTTGTCGCACTGAAATGTCGCAACTTCAGCAAAATTAAAACAAAATCTTCTATCACATACACACACCCTTCCTTAGACACCCAGACCTATAGCAGCACGCCGTGTCGGAGTTGAGAGGCCTGTTGCATACTGCAAAACAAACCAACAGAAGCTTCCAGCAACTTACTTCTCCTGCGTGGTGAAGATTTCAAAGCAGCCATTGGCCAGCATTTGGTCCAGCATCGTCAGGAGAGGTACAGACACCCTGATGAGAGAAAACAGTTCAACAATGTAAACACACTTCTTGGCACGCATGTACACGCTATTTTAATTAGACACAACGAAAGAAACTTCCGATCTACCTATGTACATTTAAATTAGAGCTCTAGTTTACCCAGAGGAGGGCTGCTCAGTAACTTTTGTGTTGGCTAAATCAGCCTGGTTGGATGAGAGAGGGGGACAACATTACAGCAAAGGGAGAAAACAAACGAACAAACAAGCAAACAAAGCCCTAATTAACAGCATGCCTGGTTTGAACTTGCAGCATCCTGAAAATGCAGTTAAAAGAGGTAGAAACTATGAATATATCTGCATATGAACGTATCTAGTACCTGCAAAATTATTTTCAGGTATCTGAGTAACATCTTCCACTAAATGCACGAGAAGTGGCAAAACCTCACTGCAATAATTACCAAAGGAACCAACACACCATGTGGTAGCTGGAATTGCCAAAGTCACATTTTCTATTCCAGAGGCTGAGTCAAAAGACACAATTAAATATAACAAAATTGAAATGCTGTTAACAAGTTTTTTGTTGTTGTTGTTTTTTAAGCCTCTCGAGAAATATTTTCTATTTTACACCTGTTTGCTAAGTGAGGCTTAGAGAAATACACCTCTTTGAATTAGAGAAATTCAACCTGAGCTACCTTTAGAGAAGCACACTCATATCAGAATTAGGTGTCGAGCATCTAGGAAGGAGCATTGCCTTAATGAAATGCAGACAGGATGAGGCTGCCAAGTATATGGTAATATGGAATCTGACTATCGCATCATATAAAATACTGGTGCTCATCGCACTGTGACCAATGTTAAGCTACAGTAAGCAGAAAATACTCTACCATCATCCCTTTATTATTCAAAAGTGCCAAGCAAACTGCACTAAAGCCAGGGGGGCTGGTTCGGGCACCCTTTGGCTTGGCAGGTTGACTTGGCCCGTACACCAGCCTGCAAACAGTCACTCGGTTACAGAAAGAAAGGCCAAACAGAGGCATTACCGGTCGTTCCGCAGGTTGTCCTCGAAGACCTTGAGCAGGGTCTCGCAGAAGCTCCCCATGGCGCTGCTGTCGCCCTGGATTCTCTTCATGTAGTCAAAGAGGCTCTGGGCAGAGTACCGGAGCTGCGGGAAAAGACCACAAGCAAGAAAAGAGCACATTAAAGATTTGCTATTTTCCATATTTGGAAATAAAACCTCCCCGAAGGTGACATTTACTGACCCAACTGCTCTCACTGCAGAACACAGACCAGCTCTCGGGCGCGCAGCGCTTGCCGGCAGGCCGCACAAAGCAGCAGGAAGCTCACATTAAAAGCTAGAACTCCTCAGAAATAATGGCTCTTGGTTTAACTTTATCCTATCAGTCTGCTACTCTAAGATGATGGAAAGAGCTTCCGTGGCCACGTCCCCGGTCCCGCGGGAAGCGGCCGGTTTGGCTCCAGCTCCGCGTGCTGCTGCTGCAGCCCTGGCTTTGCGGGGCCACGGAGGCGAGACGGGAGCAAGTGAATTTCCAAGGAGCAACTTCCTTCAGGCCAGCTGCAAGTGCCCAATACTTCTCTGTAAAGCATTTCTGGGTGCAAAGAGCAACGAACACATGAGCCTCCAACCAGAACACAAGGTGAGTTCTGAAAAGCTTTGGCCTGCTTAGAAACAACAGCTCGCAGCCATTTGTTCTGCATGGTTAAGAAGCACAGTCCACTAGTTTACCAATTTGCTCTACACTGAAATATACTGAGCAAGGCAGAAGCAGAAACGTTATATAGTCAATAGTAAATAGTCAATCAGTTGAAATAAATTATTTGCACGGTCTGCATTTCACAGCAACAGTGGAGCCTCGGCAAAAAGCACTTTGGGATCTGCAAACTCCGGCTGTGCGAGAGGGAAGTGCCGAGCGGAACCACGAGCGGTTCCGTCTTGAGCCTCGTCCGTGCTCCGAACACAGGCGGCATCCCCGCACTGCAGCCTTGTGCGTGAAGGGCTTCACAGGAGACACGGCTCCAAGGAGAGAAATGGGATTTTGTATTAAACATTAAACACTGCATTCGATGTTTAATTATGCTTAATTATTTCATACTATCTTTTAAAACAACATAGGCATTTAAGACCATTATGAATAACAAGGAAATATTTTGTCTTATTACGAGCAGAGACAATTAGAAACTGAAGACTGCCCCCATGTCAAGGCTCAGGAAGAGACCTTGGAAGGTCCATGTTCAATTCTGCATCTTTCAGCCCCACATCTCCACACTTCCACACCCCTTCAGGGTTCTCTCCTACCATCCTCCAAAGGCTGCTTAATTCTTCAGTGCTTTTCCTGCAGATCCAAATGATTAGGAAGGCAAGAAGGGGCACGAAAGGAACAGGCGAGCAAATGTCTCCTTCTGCACACAGAGCAAGCTGGGTAAAGGCAAGACAGCTAATGGGAAAGGCTCTATAACGAGGACAGTATTTCTTCATTAGCAACTAGTGAGATTCGGTTTAAGAAACCTGGTGATTAAGTAACCTGAGTGAGAGTCACTCAGCCGTCTACTATAAAAACCCAGAGCTTTACTGTAAAACAACAATCTTTTACAATACAATTTCCCCATGAAATGGGACCATGAGCAGATCGCCTACGAGGGTGGTACTGTCTTACTTCATCTGCCATTAAATGAGTGGAGATTTCTGGTAATACTGACAGAATATGGAGCAAAAGTGTTGATAAAAAGAGAAAAATCAAGTCATCTTTATGCCTGCAAAATAAAGAATCCTCTCTGCCCTTTCACATACAGGGGATTCCATATTTCTTTTGCTACTTGGAGAAGTGGATAATGGTTTTATTAACTCTCAAAAAATGGCCTTAGACAAGAAAGCAGCTAAAGTGAAAGGTTCTACCAGAGAACAGTATCACTTTGGGGGACAGACCCACGTAGTTGCTCAGCAAATTGTAAACCAGGACATTTTCCATACAGCCAGCACAGACCCTATGATGTTACTGCAACAAACTCTAACACAACAAGGTAACACAAGATAAATGAGTTAAATCCGTATTTCTTCTTCAGGTCAACATTCCCTCCTCTCCCAATAACATCTGAGGACGGTATGTGAGCTCTAACCTTCGACTGCTCCTGAGTGCTTGCAGAGCACATTTCCAATACCTGCCCCATCCACGCCAGAGTGCAGAATTCACACTTGGTCAAACGTGTGACATTTACCTCTCCCTGGGGCTGCAGGAGGACTGCGAAAGGAAATTAGGAGGTTAATGGCTTGGACCACAGACAGCTTTGGACGAGAACTTGAGAGGAGGCCTGAGAACGACCTTGTTCTTAATAAACAGTAAAACCAGAGTTTGCCAAGGCTTGAAACACTTGAACCAATAGTAGGCACTTCAGTGAGAGGCAATATATGGTATGGGCAACACCACTCAAAGGGCCCATCCGATGATAAACCCATAAAATCCTAAGGAGCAAACCTCCAGAATGAGGAGGAGAACATGAACGAGCCTCCTAGGAAGCGCAACGAGAGGGGAGCAAGAGAGGAAAGGCAGCGACCATGCTGGCCATGGGCTGGAGATCAACACCCCCTCCTGCTGGGTCTTCTCAGAGCCCCTGGATCTTCAGGACCAAAGACACGTAGGCTCCACACGGCAAGGAAGACAAGAGCGCTTGCCCAGCAGCAAGGAGGGCAGGAGGAGGCCCTGCTCCGCTCCGCTCCCCGCGGGACCTGCTGCTGTTCATCAGGTCAATCCCTCTCTGGAGTGACCAGGGGAAATCCTGGAAGTCTGGAGATGCAACCAGAGGAAATAACCAGCGTAAAGCTGCTATGAAACTGCTAATAATGCTGAGCACAGACCCTGCAGGGCCTCTGCTTTGGGCAGGGCTGGTGCCACAGGTCTGACCCGCTCCACCATCGTGCCCAGGCTGCAGGATTCAGGAAATCCCCATGGTGTCTACCCCACCAGCAGCACAAGTCCAGCGAATAATTACTGAAACGGCTCAAACAAAATGAGCATTTGTGCCTACAGGGCAAGAACACTGAAAGACCCAGTGCTGAGAGACGTTTTTCAACAGAGAGAGACCTACCTGCCAATCTGCAACACTCGTGTTAACGCGGGGAGCACAAAAGCACACTGAGGTTATGCTACGCTCCATAAAAAACACCCGTTTTGGATCACTTAAAGCACTGACAAATTTACTACACCGAAGTGGCAGTAGCTTATTTTCCCAATAACTTTAAGAAATTGCATATATTTTAAGTTTTAGCACAAGTGAAACCATGTCTCCTTTGTTCTGCTTGCAACACTCCTTTTCAGGTCAAGTCTTCGGAGGCCAATAACTCCAGGTTTCAAGTCAGCGGTATTTTACGTCAAGCAGGAATATAATAATTCACACCACTTCTTTTTTCTTATAGAGAATGCCAGAAATTCTTCCCAACTGCAGCTCACTTGCAAGCTTGTCAGCTGAGGCCTGCTCCAGATAGCAATTCATTCCCACACCAGCAGCCCCAGTGACTGTGGGTTTTAGAACTTCGTGTTCTTCTCATTTTTCACATTATCTATGAACGTCCCAACGTTTTGATTTGTAACAACTAATGCACCTGTCTAAAGGACTTTTGTTTTCTCCAAACAGCACTGAAGGAAGCCAAGAGTCTCTGTGGCAAATGGCAAGGCAGTGCTGAGGAGCCAGCCGTTGGGCACACAGAACACATGCCATGGGTTTGCCATGGCACTTGACATATGCAATGATTCATTGGACTCATATGGAAGTGGCTGCTATAAGTTGTTACAGTTCTTTGACATATTGTTCTAGAATAGTTTTATTGGGTTTTAATTTTCAAAATAGGATATTTTTTAAAAAGGTTTTCTTAAAATGTCTGTAATATTTTAAATATAATTTTCGCTCTTTATGGCGGGTCGGAAATCACAGGACATTTTGCGTTTTAATAAAGTTGAATCCAGTTGAACAGTCATGAAATTATATCAGATAGTTTGCTGGGAACTCTAGGGCTTGTGATCTGCAAAAAGAACCGCTTTATACTTCTATCTTTGACTGCTGAGAGGATATTTTATTATGCAGCCGGAAGAAATCGGCATCGCTGCTGTCCAGCTTTATAATTAGAAGATTCTTTTATACAAAGAAAGTGCCCTTTGAAGCAGAGGAATGCTGCGGAATGCCAGATCCGGGCGGGAATGACATCTTCTGCCTTTCCAGGCTACTGGCGGCGCTCGGGCTCCGATTCGTTCGGCGGCCAGGCTGCCTCCCAAGTGCTGCCGCTTTCAGCAACCTCCTCACAAAACCAAACAAAGGAATATTTTGGCTAAATTTACTGCTGGAGAATTTACTGCTGGTGAAGGAGGAGCCGCCGGCACCGTGGAGCGGCCGCGCCGCGATCGGGGCACGAAACCCCGCGCTCGGATGCTCCGGCGGGCCGGAGAACCTCCTCGCTCTGCAGTCTACCTGCTTGCTTAACGGGACACGATTTTTCAGAGAGAGAGAAGGAAGGAGGGATCACAGCACATACAGCTTACTGCTGTATATACAGCAGTATTTACACAGTGCAATCAGCTTTGCCCTTTACCCAAGTTCTCAAAAATATGCTTCTTTCATATCAATTTAATAGAAAGGGCCCTTAACATTTCACTTAATGTTTAAATCAGTCCCTGAGATGCAGCAAACCACACTAGGGGCTTTGTTAGAATAGTCTGAAACACAAGGCATTATAAGAGACGTCAGTCCTAATTTCAGTATCACATTTATAACATTAAATTCAATTTGCCACATACTGTATAGCCCCAGCCTAAGTACCCCTATTACGAGCCTCTCTTGCACTTCTGTGTGGCTCAGAAGAGAATTAGGCCACTTTCTTTTTAAAGCCAAATCCCTTGACAATATTTTCACAGGAAGAAGCTTTCAGCGCTGGGGAGAAACGCAGGGTCACAAAAAGTTAACGCTTCAAAACCATATTTTGAAAACATTACAGAAGGTTTTCTTTAAATGTGCTGGCAGCTGGTAACAAGGCAAGGCAGCTAGAAGCAACTGCACTGTTTACAGTTTTGGAACATCAAGGACAAGCAGAACTTTAAAAAAAAAAGATATGAAAATGTTGAACCTTTTCCTGTGACCTCAGTTAGCAGCCAGAACGTCTGTCCCTCCACAACCTCCCTCCCCTCTTGTGCTTCTAAGGATAACGCTGGCTCTGGAGGAGCCTCCTGTCACTAGCTGTTCAGCTGAAACTTGAATTTCAGCTGCATGTCTGCTGTTGAAAGGGAAAAAAAGTCTGCAAGAGTGACATCATCTGTCCAGCAAGTATTGCCTCAAAGCAGTATGTGTATGTTTTTAAACACTTTAAATGGTCTTTGCTATATCATTATAACATTACATTGGGGAAACAAGTCACAGAATTGGTTTAAATATACGTGACTGCATAGAAGCCTAGTCTACACTGACATGAAACCAAAAGGAACATGGAGATATTTTGTTAGAAATGCAGAGCTGATGGCACCAGACCCAAGATGGCACTCAGGCCTATTCTGAACAGCAGATGCTAAGACTGAAAATGGGAGACAAAGTGAGTGACTTACCCCTTCCTTCTGTGACTTGTCATAGCTCAAAAAAAACCCCCCCTGCATTTCCTACCACATTTCCACCAGCATTCTTAATCTTAATAGGAGGCAGAAATCCTAATTAGAAACATTCTTAACAGCACTTCAGCAATTTGAAGACTTATAATCCAAAATATAGTCAATTGTCTTGATATTTCTCTGCAGTATCATTTCAAACTACGTCCTTACCCCAATATACTTTGTTCATATACAACACATCTTTGGCTGCATCAAATAACAAAATTCTT
>JAVCKT010081380.1:0-12855 GCA_032273925.1 Rhynchotus rufescens
ACTTTGTTTCCTTGTCTGTCCCGAGGCTGGGGCCAATTCTTGGCATAACATTCTTGGGCATAAATGTCTGACTAATCTTTTCCTTAGAAGTTTAGCAGTTCTTTGCAAGAAATCAAATAATTCAACTACATGTTAAAAGTAAGCAGTAAGCCCTATGCTAGGGTGATAGGTTGCTTGGACTCCTTATTTTTCAGATGTGCAGATGCTGATTATGGATGGAAGCGTATTCCCAACAGTTTAGAGAGCCTGTGTGTATCTGCCTTCATTAACAATTACTCCAGTCTTGCTACTCTTAATGAAAAGAATATACTGTCTTCTGCTCTGCAGTTTACTAAGGAGTTATAAGTTGTTTTCAAACATGTGCAACTAAAATAAGGGTGGAGTCAATACTCAATCTTTCAAAGCATCTAGGCTTATTGAGGAAGCCTGTTATAGCGTTTCTTATGGTGAATGCTGTATGACTACCTATTTCATTCTAGCTTTTCTTTGTTTTTGAGCACTTGAATTCACAGCCTCAGTGAAACTTGTTTTATTGAGTTTGCAGTGTATTAAGTAATGCAAAGTAATAATGATTTGGAAAGCTATTCTGAGGAAGAAGAATGGAAGCAGGTCTGCAGCAGCCTGTCTTAGCCTTAGGATTGAGTAACTACTCAGTTGCCTTGTCCAAATGGGACTTCATTCCCAGTGCTCATCTTACAGGCCCTTGGTCATCTCTTGTAGTTCCTACTGCAGTCTACTAGAGTAAGTCAACAGTGTTTCTGCTGATGATTTTTTAGTAATATCCTGACATTGAGGCAAATCGCAGGGACTAGCTGTCCTGTTTCTCAGCAAAAGCTCTGCACCACATTACTTTGCATTGTAGACATGCTGATGCAGGGTATTCCCAGTGAAATCAAGAAGGCACACTTAATACAATATAAATCAATTATGTTATTTGTTAGAAGCGATACTTTTCCTAGACAAGATCTTTCATTAGAAAAATTGAAAAAGTTTTGGAGATCCCTGTAGTCTTTTGATCAAATTCCTTGTGTTGGTTGTACAGCAATGTTACAGTCGGAGGAGAAATGGGGAAAGAAAGCAGAGAGATGCACCTAATAGCTGTGAGTATGGAGAGGAATAAATTTCACTCTTTCAGTTTTGTTACTGGAATTTGCTCAGTTCATAGAATAAAGGGAAAACTCCACCTCGCAACAGACTGTAAATTATTCAGCAAAAGTAATGCATGCTGTATGTGCAAACTTTCTTTTCAAAGTCTTTTCTAAATGGGAGCTGCAAAGATTCAGGAAGTTATCCTGCTCATAAAGTATTTAGCAGACCTGCTATATACTTGAAAGAAATATATTGAGATCCATGACTTCAGTAAGTTGTTGTGTTTTTAATGTGTGGTTGTTTCTTACCAATGGAATATATGACATCTAATCTCCATCCGATGTAAAAGCATAAGTAACATAAGTTTCTTGATTAGGAGAGGAGAATGAGGTCTACCTATGCATTGGGAGTTGTGTCTTTCACAGAATAGTAGTATCACCTAGTCATGCATAGGTATCAGTCATCTACAGCTTCATCTGACGTACAGAGATACTGTATTTCCCTGTAAAATATGCTAGTGTCAGTGCAATTTCTTTTGGATCCAAAATCATAAACTTTCTACCTTTCAGGACTTTACCATTAAGGGGGAGGAAAAAAGTTGTGATATGACATCAATGAGAACTTTAGGCAAGCGTGTCTTTCACTTCCCTGAAGAGTGTCGAAAAGAAAATAAGCTCAAAGAGAGAGAAAAAAAGATATATATAAAGTGACCAGAGTGATTAACATTTACATGGAGAAAAAGTCACAGCAGAGGAAATGACAATATAGAACTTGAGAAAGGTCTGTACACAGTCCTTCTTGTGTCTTTGCAGGAAGGTCTTGCTTCCAAGATATATTTAGTCACTCATTGACTTTATGAATGATACCAACGCCCTCTCATCTCACAGACCTTTCTTTCATCCCTGGCTTTTGTCTGTGTGCTCCTCAGTGCATGCCTCTCAGCTCTGCACGAGCCTCTAGCTGCTTCTCAGCTGCCACATCCTGTCTTCTCCCAAAATGTTTCTGTCTGAGCAGGGTCAGTAGCTCCCCAAGCAAAGGAGCCCCTATCAGGAGTTAAAAACGTAGGTAAACAGAGCCCCTCTCGTGGGGCTTCCACATCACTTTTCCACAGGAAATGGCTGTTAGTAAAAATACTCAAAAGCAAGAAGATTTTTCCTGTGAGTCAGCTGTCTTATTTCTACATCATCTTAGTGATGCAGATGATTAATAATTTATTTAATTAGTAATTTTGATTAGCTATTATTACTCTTTCTCCTGAATAAATGGCTTGGGAAGATGCTCAGAGAGCAGAACCTTGAAGCTCTGCAGCTTCCTTGAAACATACAACTTTTTCTTAAGTTACAGATGAATGTAGAGCCAAGTTCTTATTCAAAGGCATATAGATTCAGCTATAGGAACCTATTTATACTAATAAACCTGTTATTACATTTACTACCACACCTGTTACTATAATTATCTGTTACTACAATTTAGCGAAATTATGTAACTACTTTCTTTAGTTACTACTAAACTACAACTACTTTCTTTGACAAGAATTTTTTTTCCTCTATTGAAAGATTTTTCACGAAGGAAGTTGCAAAAAAAGACAATAAAAGTGACACTAGAAGTCTGTTTGACTTTTGTTTTTGTCGTGCAATGTCTTTAGGGTTTTCTACTCTATATATCTACCATTACCTGACCTATATTTTTTCAATGTCCTACATACCCAGTCACTTCAGAAATAATGTTTCGCTGCTGCTGCAGATGGTGATTATGTTTCAGCAAAACATACTTTCATCCATAGCTAATGTATGCACATGGGAATTTGTGTCTTGTGGACAGCTTGTTTCCCCGTTATTTCCAAAGGAAATATTTTGCTTCCTGACGGATGGTTGTAGGACTGCGGGGATTGCTGCTTGGGATTCTTTTTGCGCTTTTGCATGTCGTTTTTCCTTTTTGCTCGATATCCTTGCCCAGGATATGGTGGCTGGTACTTGTGGGAGGATGCTAAGCCCTACATGCCTCTTGACAGCAAGACTAAAGACTTGACTGACTGTCCTGGAAGTGTTTCTTCATTACAAAATGGCTTGCTTACCACTTCATGTCATGTTTACAGCTTTATTAATATTATTATTATTATTATTATTATTATTATCTTTTGCAAAGGTCCCTGGAACTCTCTTAGTTCACTTTGCCTTTTGACCAGGAGTGAAATCAAGATGTTTATGACATGACTCATACCTCCTTGCAGAGTGGCATACTGCAATACCATCTGTATCTTCTCTATGTGAAGTACTTGTTCCTAATGCTGCATATATCACACTGCAGATAAAATTGTGCATTATGAGATGTTTAGATAAAAGCAAGAAGAAACCTCTTGCTGATGTATTTTTCCATGTAGCTTTCCATATAATCAATGTTGTAGTGCTCTTCAGTGGTAAACATGAAAATATAATGATCTGACATTACACTTCTGATATTGTTGCAGGGCAACATAACACCATCTCCTGTAACATAAATGCAAAATAATGTTGGTGCTTTTCAACGTTGTCTTGAGTTTTTGCAGTTTGGCTTCTGTCTTTAGCGTGTCACATTTTCCCTAGCTTTGGGTAGACTTGTTTGTAGCCAGTAGCAAAAGGTATTTATACTAGCCACCTAACATCAACTGATGGGTTTTGGTAGCCTATGCAATATTAAAAATGTATGAAACACACACACATGAGTTCATAAGATCTGTTTGACATACCAAAGAGTCTTTGAAATAAAAGAAGAATTTAGGGCAGACTTTAAAAGTCCTAGTTGAAAGATCTCTTACGTCAAGAGCAACAGCAGCATAGCAGTGTTGAATTTGTGCATATAGATTTAATTACAGCAGTAATTAGGATTCCACGGTCTCCTATCAGCCTCACTTGTCAGCCATTGTGATTCTTTTTTTTTTTTCCTTTGGGAAGATTCAACTCATAGAATAAACATAGGATTGAAATTCAGTTGCACTTTCCTAGCTCTTGTACCTTTGAAATTTATCCCATGAAAGATTCCCTGTAAAAGTACATGTTTAAAAAGCTTTATGCAATTTGAGTTGTAATTTTCTCATGTCTGGAGCTGAAAGTAACACATGCAGAAAATAGGGACTCCCATAGGTCAGGGAGATGGGAGCACAAAGCTGGGACAGCTTTCACCAGGAAACCTACTTCTCTCTGTCTCTTCTGTGATAGCAAGGATGTATATTTGGTAAATAGATTTTCTGTAGAAAAGGCTTTTTTTTGTGCATGATGTGAACACAATGCTTTGGGATAGGCATGCAACAACAGTTTTATAGACCATGTGTGCAACACTTCAAAGCTGCTATGCATTCCTGCATGCTTCATTTCTATTATACAGGTTTTATTTGCAGTTGCTATGTTGTTAATGGGTCCATGGACCGGCTGTTTATTGCTCACGAGCATTTTTTTTCTGTATGTACCTATATTCTTTTCTTTATATCAGAGTGCTTTAGAATACCAAATCTCAATTTTCTGACCTATTAAGTTTTTATTTGCTAATATTTTTCAATATCATAACAGAAGTTGATTAGACTTCATGAGGATTCAGGAAGGATTATTCTTACACTTATGAGCCATTACGATAATCTGAATTCTACCCAGCTACAAAATACAATTTCACCAGCTTTCTGGTTTCTACGTTAGAAGCTTGTAACTACCTCAGTGCTTATAAGCAAGTAAGCAGCTTGTTACAAAAGGCAAACTTGCATTGATATCATCAAGCAAGGAAAGTGATGAGTCACTGAGGAGTGCTGAGTCACTTTTCTAGGTCACAAAACCTAGAATTTTTAGGGTTTTTTTTTTCCCTAATTTTGTCCTTTTCACTTTTTGTTTCTGCTTTGCCTCAGCTTATCAAAAGTTTATAGCTACAGGCAGCAGAGTGGAGGGGACTTTATGAATCTTACTCAATACTTACATAAGATGATGATATTTTACCTAGCATAAACCATGTTGTTTATACTAGAAATGGACCAAATGCTGTATGATCATTGGAACATCTGTGAATTTGGCTTGGTGACAAGTCCAAAAGCAACACATTAAAGCCAACATTTTGTTCCTGCAGCCTAGTAGTGGTGATGTTTGTTTAATCAAATTAATGGTATGAGGTACTAAATTAAAATAAAAAAAAGATTCAAATGCAAGCCAAAAATATGAAACTGAACTTTCATTATGAAAGTGTGCAGATTTAATAATTAAACAAAAAGTTATTACATTAATAACTTCATCTCTGATCTAAATGGAACAAAATGTGTGCTTTTAGAGGTTAAATGTCCTTGTGCTTTCTTGGATTACAAGGAAGAGAGATAGGAGATCAAGGCTGTTACAGGCTGTTCAGGAGGCGTACCACAGTGTTCCACTTAGGTAAAAGTTTGGTTTAATATTGTACTGGATTGTTTAATTGTCTAAGAGTCCAGAGAATTACATTTTACCGACACGATGACAGAAGTCTTAAGAACTATAAAGTTTATTTCAGGATGGAATTGTGATAATACCTCTCCTTATCTGGCATTTTTTGTCCTCCTTTTTTGATGATCTCTTTGCTGTGAGAATGAGTTTGATTTTTCTATTCCATGATAGAACTGGTTCTTTCTCTGTAATGATTTCCTTGTTACAAATCCATGTGCTGATTTTTTGCTTAAGTGAATGTACTGCAGAAGATGAGGTT
This sequence comes from Rhynchotus rufescens, assembly GCA_032273925.1. NCBI lineage: Eukaryota > Metazoa > Chordata > Aves > Tinamiformes > Tinamidae > Rhynchotus > Rhynchotus rufescens. The sequence continues at coordinate 5,776 of JAVCKT010081380.1, forward strand.
GTCTATGGACACAGTTATAGCAGTTGACTGTGAATTTGCTTTTTCATTTTTATAAATACAAAAATCCATTGTAAAGCACACTCCATTGTGAGGAGAAAGCACAGGCCAAGAAATCAACAGCAAGCTTGGCCTCGGAGGCTGTTGTTCTTTTAACTTGCACTTTTACCTTTCTTAAATCATTGCCTTTTTCCAGTATCTGGAGAGCATGTGGAAATGCCATTATTGCTGCTGAGAGTTGCAGGTATACAGCCTGTGTGATAGTTTGCAACCTCTGCCTCTGTTTTACCAAGTCATAAGGGAAGCCAGCAGTGTCTCTGCCCTGAGAATAATTAGTTATGAGCAGTAAAGTACACTGAAAAGGAAAGTGGCTAAGCGATGTTATTGCAACATATTCATGTGTAATGAATTTCAGCAAAATTGCTGCTCATTTTTGGAAAAATGAAATACAAAGTGTGAAAAATAACTTTTTCTAATTTATCTACAGTGCATGGAAAAATAATTACTGGTCAGTGTACCACAAACAAATGTTTTATAGGCTTTTATATAATTGTGATACCGTTTGGGGAACAATACAAAAACAAGCTTATCTGTTTCTGATTCAGGTTTTTGTGTGGTCCATTTGCTCTGGGTATTGTGAATCTAAAAAGGCACTCTCAATCCCAAGCTTTTTAACTCTCAAATGCCAATGGAAACGAAATAATTTAAATGTCCTCATGCTTATTTTCAGTGAATGATTTTTTTTCTGCAACAACAATTGCCCACAGCATCCATATCTCATTGCCAAAAGCCTTAGACAGCTGATGGATTTTGGCAAAAAGAGCAAGCATGCAATATAGCAAGGCTGTTGCCCACAAACACAGTTTGTTTATATTTTCCCTTTAGTCTTTTTCTGTTTTCTTTTTTTTTTTTTTTCTCCCAAGCAGTATATGAAATGGGGCTAGAGAGACCAAGAGCGTGCCATCAACAGTATTATTTAGACAAGTGAGATCATGATCACTCTAGCATCCCAAAGGGAACAGGGAAAACACAAGCACCAGAAAAGAAGAGGCATTGGAGGAGGCAAGGGACCATCTGTTTCTGTGTGCATGGCTAAAAAGCTTGCTGCATTTGCATCTCCTCTTTAAATACATCTTTGAATAGTATGTTGAAAAGGAGGAATTTCTTTCACAGTGACACCTGTTCGTGTGGCACGTAAAACATGGTACCTAACCAGATCTGTGAGCTGGAGGTGGGCATGACAGATAGACAGGCATGCCAGAAGCTCCTTGAAAAGGAGGCAGAATGCAAGACCATAATGTGCTGGGGGGCTGGAGCCCTGTGAAAGAGAAGCAGAAGCACACAGACATTTGCAGCAAAGCCTTATGTTTGTATACAGAACCAACTAAAGATTAGAAAATGCAAGTAAAGCCTTTTCACTATCTTGCTTGTCAAAAAGGGCAAAAAGGGGGTGAGATACTGCTGCTAAGAATAATGCCTGAAACCGTGGAACAAGAGATAAAGATGTTGGATTGAATCTTGTGACCCCAGGCAGATTAAGACTGGAGAGGTATTTTTTTCAGCCAAGATAAAGAAACAGAAGCAGTAGTAGATACATTTAAGAGCCAAAGATCTTTAATACCCACTTGTATTTTAGAAACAGCAAAGGTCTCCTAATTAAAGATCACTTGTAGCGCATGATTGCAAAGCAGAGGAGTCCATGGGCTCAAGGCAAACACAACGTTCCCTGTGGGAACGACCGGAGGGGCAGCGGGCTGTCCTGTCAGCACCCTGGGGAAGGCAATTCAGAGGACAGAACGAGCAATGAATGTCCTACTTTTACATCTTAGTCCTGGAAGAAAAGGGTGGATTTCTATGTGTTGGATCAAAGCCTGAATTTTTTAGATTGGTTTCTGTGCTATAGTTGATTGTGTGATTTTGTTTGTTTTTAGATTTTTTTTTTTTTTAATTTTCACTTGAATTATGCCAAAGTCGCAGCCTAATTTGCCATTTATTAGTTTCAAGAATACATGCCATGGAGACATTCATGTCCTAGCCAAAGCAAAAAGCTTGAGGGAGCATGCCAGGAGGTGTGGAAATTTGTTAAGTACAAGAGGTGGCTCATCTGGATCGGAACACACTCTTGAGGTTGCAGTTAATACACTCTCTCATGCTTGGAATCAATCAAGTACATCCTGAAAACTGCTGATAAGGGGCAGGGGATTCTTTTCAGGGTTTTCAGTTCTGTTGAATCACTGGACATTCTGATTTTACCTGCCAACTTTTTCATCATATGTGATGTGATATGCTAGCCCAATATCACAGTTTTTGGTAAGAGTAATGATAGTGTGCCCATTCTTCAGAAGGTTCAGGTTCTACCTTCAGTTCTTCCACAAGAACTTAAGAGATTTTGTTGGTTGCTGGGAATTAATGCTTATGATCGCCAGTCCGCTGCGGAAATGTGTGTGCTGAAACAAGGAGTGGAGGGATACATGTGCCTTCAAGTACAGGTGCTTCGTGAACCTGAAAGAAGGGGGTGTTTTGTTAGCATTCAAAAATTCTTGAAATTATATGATATTTTTTTCTCATAAAGTAACAAGAAAAGAGTTTACACACAAAATATTCACAAGAAGAATTCGAAACAAAGTATTTTGCCTGAATTTTTTGCCTCAGTTTCCTTGAGAGAACAAGGTCGAAATTAGAAATCAAGGAGACCAAAGTTGATTTTGCTAAACCAAATAAAAATTGTCAATTATTTCTAGACAAAGGAAGATGATGATTCTTCCTACTGGCACTGAGTTCTGCCGAGTATCTGTGGTTTCTGTTGTCCTCCCCAGTGCTACTACCTGAGTTTAGTTGCACCCTCTGTGAATGCTGTAGGCACGCTGGGGCTGGTGGCTGCCTGTTGCAACACCTGGTGTTTTGCTGTCCGCCAGAAGAGCTTTGGAAATCCATTTCCTTTTTGTGCACATATTCATTTTAACTGAGACACCTGAAGAAGGGAAAGATTCAGAGCATATGCCTTTTTATAGCACCACAACGGGCTTCCTGCACAAGTTGTACCTATAATATTATGCAGGTTGGCCCTGTAAATGCATCATTGCCGTGCACGTGTGCCCCAAAGCAAGGGTTCAGCCGGCTTTGACACAACCTGGCCAGATGGATGTGCCTAATTTGCATCAAGCTAGAAGGCTTTAAGGCATAATTCCTCACTCCGAATTATTTCTTTGGCTTTCTCTCAGTGAACTTGTGGTTAAAAGGGATTTGTCATTTGTCAATCTATCTTTTACCTCTGTTAGAGTAACATTTTTAGATTTAAAAAGAGCCCTACGTTTTAGATTGTTCTGAACTAGATAGATATTTTGGTGAAATGGACACGCTATGTTTTTATCTGCGGAAGTCTCTCAAAAAGGCCAAAACAAGTTTCAACCACGTAGGTGAGGTGATGCAAAAGTTACCATGGCTTACAGAATATACAGCAGTTTATATAAATTGCCATTCCAAGATAAACCAGTTTAGCACCAGTGGCGCCTCTAATGTCAGAGAATAATCACATCTCTCATTATGCCATGTGTATTCACACCTTTGTATTGCAGTACTCTGCTGAACAAAATACCCCTGAGGGCTGTTTATCCCCAGATAATAGTTGCTAGTGGTAAGAACTGCTTCATCAAAATGTTTCTTTCTGATGATGTCTTACTGCAGTATATCATGGAAGTGACAACTAATATATTATAAGATAAAGTAAAATATCCCCTGAGCAAGGTATGGGGAAGATAAATTATGTTAATATGTTATTCCTATTATATTATAATCAGTTAGATGATGATTTAGTATGATGTATCATCAGAAAAAAAGATAATCTAATAATATACTACTCAAAACTTTATGCCATCTGGATAATACATGGAGTAAATTCAACTGAGTTATAGGACAAAAGACATCCGTCCCACAATTCACGTACCGCCTGGATCAAAATATATCAAGATAGGGAAAATAAATATGAAAAAGTCTAGGATGTACAGTGGTAAAAAAAAATCCTGTTGTAGAGATCAGAAGCAGATTCTTGGGGGCTGTAAACCAACATTGCAGTTGTATGATCATTAAATTAGGATAACCATTTGTATAACTGGTGCTACCATGGTAAGCATTGGTTAGTTCCTTGTCCTTGGCAAACTGGTGATGATAGTAAAACAGAAACTAACTCAGACATTTGACAGACGTGGTAGTTCAACGTGGCTATCTGCAGGAAGGCTCAACCATGTTTCTGTGCCAAACTGTTCATCATCGAACAGATGGTTATGCTATTATTCAACAATTTGCATGCTGACACGCTGCAATGATCTATGGACTGCACCAGTATGTTACAAAACCAAAGAGAAATATCAGAGAAACTTTGTTGTGAGGCAGTTCCTAACAGAAAACTACACTCTCATGTTCATTTCTTGGTACTTTTTTGGTGTTACTTTGGTCTTGTTCCTGCAGTTAAGGATGTGTGCAATTTTTCCTAAAATTGCAGCTATGAGTAAGCCTAAAGAATGCCCAAAAGGTGCTATGCACTCTCTTAGGCAAGTAGATCTGGCCTTCAAAGTCTCTGCTGTCTTGTTTGTACCATGGGAGCTGCTAGGCAGACTTGCCAGCAGCAGCTCATGCACTTGGCTTCTGGCACATGCAGTGGCCAGGATCTGCAGTGGTAACTCTGGCCTTAATGGGCCCTTCCTCATCATCATCCTTCAATGGACCCATATGGGAAAGAGGGAAGTGGTGGCTGTTGTTTGGCTGTTCTGCAAGCCCTTTTCAACCTATGGCCCTGGAGTCACTTGCTTTTCCTTCAGCAGCATCTGGTGCCCCCATCTCTGCTACAATATATAAAGGTTTTTTTTTTTCCGTGGCATATGAGATCCCTTATGGATGTAAAACTAACATGCTCCTCCCACACCTCATGCAAGTGACCTCATCACCACATTATGGGGCAATACTTTCACAGATAATAGTCTGCTGATTTGTATCCTTAGTCTCCAGTCCTTTTCCTGTTGGCAATATTTCCAAAAGTTGAACTTTCTAATACCTATGCTGAGCGGTTTGGTCATAAAGGATATATATAAAAGTTGGAGTCCAGAACAGAGCTGTATAAATGTAGTCATAGAAGAAGAAATATCTTTTGATCTTTCAGCTGTCACCAGTTATACTGTCTCACATCAGTACCTTTGAGAACTTTAACATCTAAATTTTCTTTATATTTCCCTGTAAATGTTCATCACACATTTATCAACTATTTTGTTCCATTTATTCTATTACATAGTGTTTTTATATTTTACCTGAGTATATATGGAGATTGCAGTTATGTAGGAATGATCGAACTCAGCTAACTCCTGTATATTTTAGTCCATTTAGTATGTCTCCAAAATGAAAACAGAAGTAAATGCCGATGAGGAATATAGTAAAAGACTGTACATACAGTAATATATTATCAGCTTTGTTTTTTGAACTTTTAGCAGTCTGTGACTCAATGGCTTCCTTTGGTGCATTTTTATATTTAATCAGAGGTGTGTCTTTATATTTAATATCTTCCATGAATAGTTCTTATATAAGCTTATCTAGCCATCTCTTCTCTCTGAGCCTGTGACATCCCATGGTAATGAGTTCCTTTGCAAAAACATATTGTCATTTGGTTTTTATGTGCCACTTGCCATTTTCATTTAATATGCCCTATTTCTGTACACTGAGTAACCATGTATAATCTCTACCTATTAAGCTCTAATTATATTCAGGATTGTGTCACTGGTGTCTTTTGTTACGTAGCTTTGAGCATCCATCCTGTCTTTTTCAATGCTGCTACTAGATTCAGTGAATTTTTCTGGGGTGGGAGTGCTGTAATGATGTCTTCTGTTCTCTTCCTGTTCATTCTTATCATTTGGTTTCCGTTTTCACTTTTAGGTGCTATTGAACATGGAGTTGATACTTTCATCTCTTGTAAGAATATTGTTATTTTGCATGTAAAGTCAGGAGACTTCTTTCCCCCCATGTGTTTCACTTTATGACACAGTGATGTTGTTTTATCACTTGGCACGTCCGTATTGTGAGATCCCTTGACAATTTTTTTGTCCTCAGTCAGTATCTTTACTGTTGCGAATAGCTTTGTGTTGTTAGCAAAATTTTACTCCTTTGCTGTCCAGAGAGTAAAGCAGCTTCTTTCCAGGTACTTTGACAGCCAGGCATTAGCTGTGGTCCCTAGGTGTTCTGCTCTTAAAAACTGACCTTTTCTTTCTGACTGTTTTTTCGCTATCTTATAACCAGTTACTAATCTATGAATTGTCTGAAACTTTACTGGCAAACTTCTTCAACATAAAATACGAAGTGACCTCACAAAAACACATTTACTTCATCATTTGGTAAGATATTAGTTTTCCTGTGCACTTCTTGATCCAGTGGGGATCAAGACTAAAGCAATGATATACTTTCAGACTAGCTTACTCTCATAATAATTCTGATCATCAGCCTCTGTGTACAGCTCTAACTCTCAAAAGAAAAGCCTACTTTTATTATGTTTCTGACTCATTTCTAGAAAGAAAAGTTTTGAAGAAGCCTGAGATAAAATCTAGTGCACCCCAGAGCATATAAATTTAAATTCAGCATAGACCTGCCTAGATTAGCCAGCTCTCTAACACAGCAACCTGAAAATTCTATTGCAGCCTCATTTTGGGAAAAACATGAAGGATTTTTGTTAAATGTAATGTGAAGATGTGTAATGGATAAGATACTATAGCCTGTATATTGTTAATTTTGTGCTTAATTCCATTTTACTTTGCCTTCAGTTTTCAGATTTCTGTATGCTGCTGAATTTTTATTGACTACATCTAATTTCATGATGTGGAAAAAGAAATATGGTAGGTGTTTAGGGACAGAATATTTTAAGTAGGAATGATCTGGACATTATGTAGTATTAGACAGTGACCACTGGCTTGTTGAAGCATGTCAAATCTTTGTTGTGCAAGTCAACTAGGTATTCTTGTTGAAATCACTGGCTGTGAAAAGGTTAAGGACAGTGGATGACATGAACTGTTCAAGCAGCACGTAGTAACAGTTTACTCTTGATCCTGTAAT
>JAVCKT010081457.1:0-14852 GCA_032273925.1 Rhynchotus rufescens
ATCACAGAGTAACTAAGGTTGGAAGAGAATTTTCGTAGGTTCTCTAGATTGCTCAGAGCAGGTCAACTCGAGCAGGTTGCTAAGGACCTTGTCCAGGTCGGTTTGTGGTTTTCAATACTTTTGAGGAGACTATGTAGCCTCTTTGGGCAACCTCTTCCAGTGCTCAAACTCCTCCTCCAAGGCTTAAAAACAAACAAACAAACCAACCAACCCCCACCTTCACTTGCCTTTTTGCACTTCGCATGAACCATTCTGGAGGAGGTGATCCTGCAAAACTAACTGGCTATCCTGGACCCTTCTTCTCTCCAGGACTGTATCCCAGGAGATTTTTACAAGCACGTCCCTGAACAGGCCAAGGGCTGCTCTCCTGAAATCCAGGCTTGTGATCCTGCTTTTGCTTTGCTTTCTCCTTTCAGCATCCTCACTTCCATCATTTCATGGTCAATTTAGCCATGCCTTCATATCCCCAACCTGTTCTTTCCTCTCTGTACCTGCCAGGTGCAGCAGAGCATCTCCCTTGCTACTCTAAAACAGGTAGAGTAGGAGCTGACCTTCTCAACACAGTCCAAAACCTGCCTATTTCCACCTTGCTGGGTTGCACCTCTAGCAGATATCAGTGTGATTCGAGTCCCCCATGAAAACCAGGGCCTGTGAACACAAAACTCCTTCCCATTGTCTCAAGGTCTCGCCTATTTCCTAATGAGGCAGTGTGCAGCAGACAGCACCACAACATGGCTCATTGGGCACTAACACATAGGTTCTCAGCTGGCCTCTCACCCGAGCTTCATGCACCCCACTGCTCTCTCATGTAAAAGCAATTCTCCCTTCTCACCATGCAATATTTTTTCCTCCCCCTCCCCTCCTAAAAAGCCTATATTCACCTATTGCAGCATTCTGATCATGGTCAAAGTACCCTCAAGTGAAGCACTGGAAATTTCTTTGACATCTCTTGTAAATGCTCAGGTTTTGGAGGACCAACAAAAAATAAATAATGAAAAGTTTTTAGCTCCTTGGGGACCTGTTGAGCAGGTGAAACTATTGACTCTCTTCATATATCCAAGGGATTACTCTGGGAAAAAGTCTCACTGCTTTCCCATTTGCCCATATTTTACTCTAAATAAACAGAATATAAGATGCAAGAAAATATATTATTACAAGGTAGAAAAGAATCAGGACTGCATGACAAAGTCTATTAAGCTCTGATGCAGTAGTCCTGTAGAAACACTTGTAGGGACAACTACATACTGAAATAAGCAGCACAACACACAGTTACCCAGTCTATTGTCAAATAATGTAATTGCCTGTCATTCTTTCTTACTCTATTACATAAATCCATGAAGCAATTTATGACTTATTTATACACAAACATGTGGTTTTGCATGACTTGCTGAAACAAAAGCAAAGGTGTTAATCCGTCTTAGTTTCAGTAACACGTCCCACCATGATGGCTTCAAAGTATTAGCACTAAATTGCTCCAACTAGCAGCCTAGAAGCAAGAACTTACGTTCTTGCAATATTTTCTCTCTCCCTTGCCTCAACTTCTTACCTTCTAATCTCCTCATATGCAAGCAGGATAAGACCCCATGATGGAAGGTTGCAGCAGAAGTAGTAAACCTTGAATTAATCTGCATGGCCAGGGAAGACCCTTCCTGATAGCTATTAGAAGAAAATTCCAGAGAATGCATTTTATAATTTGAAATCTTAGTTCCTAAGTCATTCTACTTAAAAAAGCTCCGTCTTCTGGCACCTATGTTTAATTCTATGCCAGCCACTTCTGAGGGCATCCACAAACACTTACCTGTGAGCGCACACTTGTTGTCCTGCCCCTATGGTATTAACATTTACTTTCTGAGCACATGCGATTTACCTTGACTATACTCCTCCCTGTATTTACTGTCACATTTTTTTTCTTAGTACATCCAAGTCCAGTAGCTGCTAATGGGAACAGAGAAATACCGTGAAGCTCTTTCCACATTGTGATTTATATCAAGCATGCAGAAAAACCCAGAGAAGTCCCCTCTTCTCAGAACGTTAATGAAGGTCTTACGTGCTGCTCTTCTGCTGCGGAGCCACCTGTAGCCCACCCAGCTGGAGACTCATCTCACAGCTGTCAGGGTGCCTGCTGCTGCAGCACATTAGGCACCCCTTAGGTCACTGCTTTCAAACTGTCTAGCTCAGAAACACATGTACTTAGAGGGAGCTAGTTAACCAAAATCATCTCACAGAAAGGAGTCAAAAAGCCATGACACTTACAGTGTGGGTTTGGGGAGAATACTAACCTCTAGGTACTGGGGCAGGGCAGTAATCAACATCTAGGTGCCAGATACTCTTCATTTGGCTCAGCTGCTGCTGGAAGAGCTCCTGTATCTACAGTCTTCAAACTGCAGCATTCCTCCACCCTCCTACTCTTCAGTTAACTAAGGTGATTCCCCAATTTGATTGCAGCTTTGCTGGGCCACGTGACAGCTCCACTGCATCCAGCATTGTGTTCACATCAATCTTCTATAAGCTGCTACCCACTCTTGTGCTAGTTCAGCCTCTCAGATAGTCATTTTCTATTTCAGTTTGGACAAACCAGTACAGACCTGCAAAGACCTGTTCCTGGAAGCGCTCAAATGGGCCTGGCTTATTTCAACACTGGCTAGAGAGCAATCAGACAAGTTCCACTGGCAGAGCCTGGCACATGGAGAGCAGTGGTAGGAGGTGGCAATAAGCAGCTGGGGATGACCCAGACAGAGCCAGAACAACATGTATTATCACAGGAAACAGGTTGTCCTGGTTATCCTTAATTGATGGAGATAGATAGACAACTATAGGAGGTAATTTATCCAGCTAAGGACATGAATCACCCCTTAAAACCACAAAGACCACTAAGTAGTTGTGGAGATCCATAAATCCAGACTCATATTTTCCTTATGTCATGGATTAGCATTTCTGTCACTGTCATGTTCCTCTGGATAATACTACAGCTGATTAGCTAAAATGATTGAGGGTTTTTTTTTTCCCCTTATTTTTAAAATCAATTTAAATTGTAAAAGAAGTTTAGGTGAATTATAGATCCTGTGTTAAAATACAGTAACTAAAAGATTATTGAACTATTTTTGTTCCACAGCATTAATCCCAACTACTCTTGATACTAAGAAATTATCTATAAGGAATTATCTAAGATATTTTATCTAAGAAATATCTAAGAAATTACCTACAAGGAATATGATAGAAGGCATAAATGCATGAGCTAAAACTGACTTTAAAAAATCACTTTAAGTACACTATCTGCTTATTTACTTCAGTAAAATGTAAAGGGGATTGTTTTGGTGCAGACACTCTGTAAAATTCGTATTAGCTGCCAGTGTTGTGAGTTCACCCTGATTAAAGACCAAATGCTGCCACGATGCAGAAACAATAACGTTTCTGTCATTTAATGAAACTTTGAACAGCTCAAACCAATGCTCTTTATGTTCTGTTGAAAACCTAGACCAACTAAGTAAAAAAAATACTTCTGTATTCATGTGACCAGCTCTTCTCAATCTCTGCTTAGGATTTCCTTTTCAATCCATCTTTCTCAAACTGGAAAGGCAACAAGCAACAAGAGAACACAGAGAGAAGCTCCAGTGCTCTGGCATAGAGCTCATGAGCTCACAGTGATGTGATTGCTCTCTTACCCTCTTCATACCGAGGCTGCATCCAACTGCTAGATGAGATTCTGCGGTTACATGTAAATGCAAATCAGCCTTCTCTAAGCTTGCACAAGATGCAGAAGCTAGTTTATTAGCTCTCTTGTAGAAAGGAAGTGATGGAAATGTATCTTAATTAAGTCTTTCTATCTTCCTTGCAAGTGTTTTCCTGCAGTTGTCCCTTTTTGCATGTTTTTCATGCAAATATGTCAACAAATAATCAATTGAGCTGCCTAGAAGAAAAAGGCAGTGTGAGGAAAAGCTTCTCAAGTAAGGCCTTTAGGTATCCAGTGTAATTTAAATGAGAAATCCTAAATAAAGTGGTAGATAACATAGTAAGTAAACCTATTAACCAGCCACAAAGTCCTAAATTACATTTATTATATAACAAAATCTTCTTATAAGCAATCAACAAAGGCATGAGGAACAGTTATTGAAATTCAGTATATCTGAATTTACAAAAAAAAAAAAGAAATCAGAGTGCTTCTTTAGAATCATCATTGAAAAATATATGTTTTGTTCTCAATCAGGCCTTACCACCTGGGAGATTTACAGGCATTAAAGCTCAAATAAATAAGCTTAGAGCTGGAGAGTTGTTACTTCTTTAGGCTTGATGTAGCTTTCATGGAAATTATTAGCTGAAATTTCAGGAAATTCAGGAATGTGTGATAGAACTATTGCTGGAAGAGTGCTTGGTTCTGTGTAGTAAAACAGTATGAGATCATTGAACTAAAAAAGAATCTGTTGCTGAAGTTTTGTCACTTTTTAAAATCTGAATATAGATGTAGGCAGGATCTCTTTACTGTATATTATAATAATCAACATTTTGAAATTTGTTGGTTGTTTAGGCAGATCTACATAAAACCTCCTTATTTTTTTGTACTGGTCACACCAGCTCATGTTTTTCCATTAAATACATTTTTTCTCCCTAGGTTATTTTTGTAATTATCTCCTCTAGTAAAAGCATATATAAGAATATAACCAGTCCATCTATTTCACTTATAAGCTGGTCTCTAACACTCTAAGATAAACAAATTAAAATCTAACAGAAATAACACCAGCAAAAGAGACACCCAAACCCACAAAACTTTAGGTCATGCAATCTCTCTGAGCTGAGGAGACAGGAATGAGTTTCCCAAGGTTTGCTGTCACTTCTGCCATTGAAAACCATGAAGTCAACATCTTTGATAGGAGCTAAGTTAGGCCAAAGCTGGACACTTCTGCAAATCCTCACTTGCAACTGGGGAACGTTGAAAGACATCAACATTCTAAGATGAGAACTATGTGAAGATGTTTATAGTACTTAAAATGTTTGTAAGCATGTGTGACTAACTCTGTAAATACCCTCTCTGTTACAAACTAAGCTAAAAAGAAATCTTCCAAAAATTGCACAGTGCTGTGTACCACCCCCAAATGCTAACCTGTGTCAGCTGTCTCACTCATCGTTATTTTAGGAGGAACCTGTAGAACTGGGTGGAAGATGGAAGTCAGAAGCACACATGCGTTTGTGAGGAGCTGCATGGATCTCGGCATGGTTGAGTTAGGTGTTTGGAATTTAAACAGTGGAGAACTTCAATGAGAAAAGTGTTAGTTGGCATTGACAGAGCTCATCTTCTCATTTTTGTTTTTAACATGTATGTATTGACAGCTGAAGCTATCTATCCAATACAGCTCTTACTGATGTCACAGGGCCAAACTCAGAGTAACAGAGCGTTTCAGATGTCTATGAAATATATTCAAAATAACTGCTGCTTGATAGAATATTTTTTCCCCATTTTGGTGTTGACATGAAACCCTTCAGAGACATTCCTGGCATGCATTCCTGGTAGGTGGGGCAAAGCCCCCGGGGGCTCAGCCTTGCACATACAACTAACACGTCTCCTGGGTTTCATTTTCTGTGTCCTAACTGCCAGCAGAAGGTTGGTGATTGCTTTTTGAGAGTTTATAGTACTATCTCCAACAAAGACATTTAGCTATTAAAAGACATTGGTAAGCCCAACCTAGAATCACCAGCTAAGGGATTTTTTCTTGCTTCTGTGAAAAAATTGGAAAAAATGTGCAAGCAGTGGGGAAGTCCATAAAGAAAGACGTAGTAACCTCTCAAATCCCTGTCATCTGAATCCTGAGAGCAGTGCCAGGGCAACCAGCTTGCTCTGGGACACAGGGAAGAGGCTTCTGTGTGAAGAGCAAAATCCTGTCTTTCCTGAGAGGAGGAGGGAACCGGAAAAAAAGTTTCTATTCAATTATTTAGGGTCAAAATTCACAAAGACACAAAACAATTATCCTAATGTCCTTGGAGGAGGTTATTGCAGAGAGGAGTTCAGGCACATTCATAGGGCATACAAAGACATGAAAACACTGGCATGGATGCCCTTGAAATCATACATATCTTCAGGATAAATGCAATGGAACCACTGTGGTTGAGAAATCAGCATCTTTCTTGGGAGCTTGTGTCTGTATTTAAAGGGAATTTCATAGTCTTGAAAGCTGCAGTGCCTTTGATCCCATGCTGGAATTCCCAGATTTCTACATAGCATCAGCTCAGCCCCGTGCATGGTCAGAGGGGTGTACCATGGTCAGCATGCCCTTAAGGTTTTGGCTTGCTTAAACCTAGCCAATGCTGGCTGTAATTCCAGCTCTGCCCTGGGACTTGGGCATTCAGCAGTACAAGAGGGACCTCTCTTCTCCTCAGGCCATGTGGCAACAATGTCTTTTTAAGAACGGGAGCAGTGGTACAGGCTTGAGACCAATGATCTTTTGGCTAGGGTTTCCAGACATCTGCTGCCTGTTGGAGCTGCAATTGCCAATAATTCATCAGCACCAGAGGAATTAAAAAAAAAGTCTTTGAGTCTTTGAGTTCCACCCAATGGAACAGAGAATGTGATCCTAGATTCCTCAGCTTTAGGGCTTTTACACAGGAGGGGGTAGGTCTAGTTTTTAGTTTCTACTCTAAGAAATGTTCATGAATTTTCTTCTGTGACTGTTTCTTATAAAATACAGAAAGCATCAAAGCAGAGCTCATAACCCAGCTGTTTCTCTATGGCCAGCAAGGCTGCCTGACTAAATGGCATCCTTTTTTTTCCCAGGGAAGTAGAAGAACATCATGGTTTTGGTATCTCAACTGGTGTAGATGTGAGATAGGTGCTGCAGTGCTTCACATATACCTACAGAAGAAGGCTGAGGGCTTGGTAAAGATGTGCTCAGAGAGAAGTGGCATCTGAACAGAAGTTTTCAAATTGTCCTTGTGGACTCAGGTACCACTTATCCAGGTTTTGAACCTGAAATCATTACTTTTTTTTAAGTGCATATCAATATTGATTCTTTTGGCAGGTGTATTTAGCCAATGTCACACAATATGGACAAGATGTCAGAGAACAGAAAAATGAGACAAACACAGTCTCAAGTCTGAAAGCTGAAGTCAGCAAAACTGGTATTAGAAATAAAATATATGTGTGTGTATATATATATATTTAATAGCAATAAGAAACAGGTAGCTGAAGAATATCCTCCAATTGCAAAATCAAGAGCAGAAATTTTACTAGAAAGTATTTGTCGCTCCGTGCTAAATTATTGGATCCAACATGAGAATTTCAGGGTGAAATCCCATTTTCCAGTGCTAATATTGTTTTAGACTTTTATAGACAGTACGTCTATAGAAGCAAATCTAGGATTGCTATACCTTCATGAGAACTTTGCTTATTCTGCCTGTGTGGGGATTTATTTTCTAGTTTCTTCTGGATATGGCTCCTCAGTTGTGAGCCTTCACTCTGGATGGGCATGAGTCAGCTCCAAACCATAAACAGTGTAGCCATGGTTAGTAAGCCTGAGCTGCTAAGCCTTGCTGATAGCGTGGGCACAGTAAGTTGTGTCTGCTTGGAGCACAACCAAAGCAAGCTCACATCTGCTTCCAAAAAAACATGTAAACATATCCTCTCTGTTCTTTTCCTGCTTCCTCCCCCTGCCTTTCTTTTTCCCTCTGCCTCTCTCTTTCTCTCTGTCCCACCCACATGCATCTGCAAGAGCACTCACAGAAACTACACCCATCTAAGCCCTCCGCCCAGATAGTTCAGATTCCCGAGTGTGATCTCACAGGGCACACATTTGTTCAGGGTGCTACCAAGTGCCAGGGTTTTGGTATGAAGCCCCCTTCCTTGCAGTGGACTTGAACAAAGAGCAGTTGTTGTATTCACCCGTTTATTTCATCCATTTCTACAATGTTTTACTCAATCTAGGAAGTGTTCGTTTTTGCCCTTTAATACTGATTGAATTGAGAAAAGGAGAAGAGTAGTCTTTGGAAGCGGGGGAAGCAACTTGGTGTTTTTATGCATAGCAACTGTATTTATGTGAAAAACTCGTTTTGGGGACTTCCCAAAGGAAGGGAAAAGGGTAAAGATTCAGTAGGAACTTAACTAAAACCAACATGTGGCCAGATGTGTGTACTTAATAGTGTGCTCAGTAACTCACAACGATTCTAGCTGCAGATGTGTCAGTAGTATCTCTCCCTTGTAGTCAACAGTGGCTACCAATGACAATTTAGAGCATGACTTTCCCATGGCTACAAGACAGAGGGTAGAGGCTTCATGGAGTTTTCTCATGCAGATGGCAATGAGCAATACTTTCTTCCTAGATTTTATTTTCATCAATCTGTCTTTTCTTCCACTAGCTAGGTATTAATTCTGTTGTGCATTGTCGTTTGCTATTTTTCTGCCGCAAGCAGCATGCTATCATAAGTTGGTGGAAATTCAACGTTCATGAAGGTTAGACTGTGTATCTCGGTCTAAAGTCCTTTTATTTCTTAAACTGATCATCCACAAGAATGAGACTAACAATTTTGAATTGTAACAGAAAACTCTCCATGTTAGATAGTCAAAATGCATACACGGCATCTTGGCTGGTATTCCCTTGAGGCTTGTGTTTGGAAGAACATCAGCAAACTCAGTCACGGACCCACTTCCACAGAGACTGAATTCTCAGGGACAAAGCACTTTTTGACAGAATAGCCATGAAAAATACTGAGAAATAAAAGAATTGTTGCACAATGCATCTCTTTCTGTTGTTAGAATATATAATCCTTGCAGGAGATTATTGATGGGTTGATATCAGAGCTGGCCTGCCTTCTAACTTGAAAGCTTGTTTCTGAGGAGCAACTGATGTGGGAGGAAGGGAGCTCTCATCTTTCTGGGAAATCTTCCTCTGTGTGCATGGTGGGAGAAGGGAATATTGTTCTCCTAGTGGCAAAAAAACCAAACTTCTCAGGAAAACCTCAGAAAGTAAGATAAAGACGGCTCTCGGGCTGTCACTGATTCCTACTGAATGCTGTAAGTCCTCCTTCCACGTGTTCTCTCTACTTCGGATAAAAGTGTGAGAAATACTGTACCTATTTGGATAATATTCGTAAAGTTCCTGCTACTGCAGCCTGTTTCTAATCTTTATTATTTCCCCTATAAAATTATTCAGTCTGAGTAGCACTGGCATTCCCCTTTTACAGAAAAGGAACTGAATGCAAAGTGTAAATGACTTGCCCAGTACAACATGCATCCATACAAAATGGTTGCACAAAATCGAATGTGGCAGAACAAGGCTTGATGCGTTTTACAAGTTCATGGAATAGTATCTAAGCCCTTCTGTCTCTAGATCAATACTGTGTCATGGTGGAAATAAGTATCGCAGGGCCCAAAAACAAATACAGAGCTTTCATGTCTGTCAAGTATAAAGTATAAAAACCCCACAGTATTTGGGTCCAATGGGACAGCCAGGGGTAAGAGGGAGTGCAAAACTCCTCCCTTTTTGAACAGGTTTGGGTCCGGGAAAGACCCTCAGTCGTAGAAGTCAACAAATCCCACATAATTTTATCTGCTGAAGAAAGTGGGATTCCTATTCTTATGTTTCTACAGGTTAGTTTCCTGTTGCTGCTGTGTGTTCAAAGCATGCAGTCTGAGGCTATGCGAGTGATCTTGGGGAGAGGGGAGAGAATTCAATCAATTATGAACTACCTCACCTTCGGCTTTCAGCAAGCAATTAGTAGACAGAACCTGGCTGAGGCCCTTATTTGATTTAGGAGGGTGGTGTGTCTTGGCATTCATCAGCACTTGCTGATGCTGATAAATTGCTCTTCTCTGTCATGGTTCTAAATAGATATATCAAGTTTGTCACAGGCTCCTTGCCGAGCCTTGATCTAAATGATCTTTCATCTAGGAGTATGGAGCAGTTGTTCTATTATCTGGAACTGGTATGTGGAGCTCAAGTAATGATACTGGCATTTATCTAATTATGAATTCCATTATTATTTTCTATCCTGGTACAGCTAGGGGTAAATCCATGTAAGTCTGCATTAGCAGAGCTCTCAAACTAGCATAAGAAGATAAACTAAAAGCAGGATGAGCCAAATATCCTATAAGATACCTTCATATGCAGTATCTAAGGGAACCCAAATTGCCATCTGCAGTCATGCTGTTGCTAGATCCAACATGGTGTAATGTGGGAAGAAGAGGTGGGTTGGGGATATATTTTCTGTCAGGGTTTTGGAATGCTCCCCAGCACCTAACCAGAGTTAGTAGCATGTTTGGAGAATGAACACAGTGTCAGCATGCACACAGCTACTTACACACAGCTACTTGATAGTATCGCACTCACTGATTGTACTGAGTTTGGTTTAGCTAAATTTTGAAATAATTGGCAGCGTGCCCAGAGACCTGGGGCACTTTTCCTGTATTTCAGACCAACAGAAGACTAAAAGAAAAATTCTTCTTAAATTCCTTTCTTCATCCCTTAGTTCAGCCTCCTCTGTAGCTAATTAGGAAAAGTACTTTAACTTGTTTTTAAAGACTAATTCTTGAGATCTTAGCCAGAACGGGCAGAATTCTGCTCTTTTCCACACAAGTACTGAACTGGAATAACTTGATTATTTTTCCCCCTAGATTCTTTCCAGGTTCTTGTGTGTCCCTATGTAACTGGACAACTGAATTTACAAAATCTGATTGTCAAGTTCCCTTGCTTCTAATGTTCAAAGATCACCTATTGACTGATCACCCCACATCACTTCTGCAAAGGAATTGCTGCACATGTTTATTAAATGACTTCTGGGTTTTGTTTGTTAAGGCTGGAATACATAATTCAGGCAAAATTCTTTTTTGGTGTAACCAAAGGCAAAATCTGATCTGTTCTTTCCACCTATACCTCATGCAGTACTCAAACTTGTGCTAGGTTTACAACCAAAGCTGAAGTTTATTAGTGAAGATTGTAAACTTTCATCACTAAAGAACTTCCTGGTGTATTTATGTGTGTACCCTAACTGTCCTTCTGTGCATTGAAGTTAGGATGTTCTGAGCAATCACTAGGTTGCTCCTCATTGATGTATCCATGGATTTATGAAAACAAGGGCTGTTTCCCCACAAGAATATAAGAATAACAAGAGTACTTGCTATTAATTGATTGCTACCTATCTGTTTTAAAGGTTGCTATCTGATCAATATGCAGAAAAGATGTGAAAAATGGTCTATTACAAGTGAAAATCAGAAAATAGCTGAGTTTATTATCTTGTAAAACAAAGCCAATTTTCTTTAAAAATGTAAGTCACTCAGTGTTTGAAAAGAAGTAACCTCTGCAAATACTACCAAACTAAATAGTCACAAATGTTGCGGAAGTATTCAGAAGGACAAGAAGAGCTTAAACTGATTAAATATGATTGCCTGGAAAATCATATGAATACACTTAGCCTAGCATATATCATCTAATGTAGAGATCACTAGAAGCTGTAGTAGTGCAAGAAGTGTATTAGTGTATAATCTGTGCAAAACCTGATATATAACTTGAAAGCAGATACTCAGCAGATACTCAGAACTTCTCTTTGAGCTGGCATTGTCTTTGTATTTAATGTATTTGGGACTGTTGAGGGATAATACTAATTATTATCTAGCAAGTGAATCTTCCTACTATTCATTAACAGTGAACCAAAGTGTAATTGGCCTGCATTATCCTGAAAAAGGAAATCTGCAATAAGAACTACATTATAGGTCCCTGTGTTCCATTATCGAGTGGTAATAAGTAGATTCCAAGAGAAGGACAAAAACGGAGAAGCAATAAGGATACTTAACCCTAGTACCTTCTCAGATACCAAATTTCAAGGATTTTACTGAGTCAGATGTAGTTTCTGCATACTTACTCATACTAGGTAGACATTCATGGCCACTTATGCCACTTTTAGTTTAGTAGCCCTCATAAGTTTTCCAGACTAAGGAGTCCTTGCTTACCTACCTATGCATTATACAGAAGCCATCCCACATCTTAATCGTCCTGGCGGTCTTTGCTGAATCTTGTTTTTTTTTCTGCTATTCTCCCAATATGAAAGGAGCACAGCTATGCTCAGTATTCAAGATATGGGTAAATTATGATTTATTTAGTAGCAGCATGATGCTCTCAATGATGTACTTGGTCATTTCTAATACTTGCTTTGTTTTTTCATTTGCTACTGAGCTCTCAGTTTCTGTTTCACTGAACTATACACCATGAGTCCAGAATCCTGCTCCTGAGTGATGAGGAGAGGCTCAAAGCCTATCACTTACTGCCTGAAACTAAGCCGCTTTTCCCATATGCATCATTTCACATTTCAAGTTTTCAGTCATGTTTGTATATGTTCAGCTATACAGAACTTCACTTACCCTTTTGTTACCCAGACACTCAGTTTTATGTAGACTCTCTGCAGTCCTTCACACTCAGTCCTCATTTTTTCTCACCCAAATAGCTTTGGCAAACCTGCTCGCCTCAGTTCTCCCACCATTTATCGGCCCTTTATGTATCTGCTGTACAGCTCAGGCCCCAGCACAGGGCTCAGCAGCACTCCCCTCAGCTGATCTGCTTCAATTTGAAGAACCGTGCACTTACTCCTGATGGTATTCTATCTTTCAGGCAATTATTTATCCATGCAGGGACCTTCCTTCTTATACCATGCTTCCTTCATTTACCTGAAAACCTTACAGTTTCCTATTTTATCAGTGTAAGTCAATAGACCACAGAAAGAGTAGATTTCAGTGTAAAATTCAGTATTAATACTTATCTTGTAATTTTAAACACCTGAAATAACTATGAGTTACCTTTAAATAGCACACCAGATAAGACCTCATTCTCTATGTAACTCCTTTTGCATAATGGCCTATCAGTATATTAAAGCACCGTGGAATATTCAGAATTTGCCTTCGGAATAGAATTCGCCTGCAGAAGGAAGCTTACTGGTCTTTTTGGTTGAAATATGTTAACACCAAAGCTGTTATAGCACAGCTATTTTATTTGTCATCTCAGGTACTGCCCTCAGGCTGGAGCCCCCTGCGGAGGGTCTTGTTTTTCTCCATTCCTGTATAGGGGACCAGCTTGAGTAAACTCCTTACCCACGCATCTCAGCTAAGTGTATAAACTAGAGTGGGAAGAATCCAGGGCCTAAGTGATCAAAATCAAAATCGATACTATCAAAATAAAATCTTCCCCCAAATGTAGAGAATCCACTACCTCATTAGCCCTGAAAGAGGCATGATAGTTGGTTTCAGAAAGAACTGGATAAGCATAGCAGAAGTTCAATTAATCTTCTTTAACTGTAGATATTTACAGGATATATGCTTACATCTGAGCTAATTATCTAATCTCCCTATACCAAATTAGTTACTGAAAGGTCTAGAATTATTAGGTTTTGGATTTGTGGTCTTAAAATGCCTGATTCTCTTCAGTGACTGTAAGGGGAACTTGATATAACTACCTCAATCATAGACATTCCCGCGACTCCCTCTGCAGCATCCCTGTGCTTGCCAGCCTTATGTTTTAAAACTCTCAAATGTTTATACATGCAGATAGGATAAGAAAGCCAGGGGCACTGCATTCATCTTCTCAGCAAACAAATACAAGAGAGATGCCTCAGGTAAGACAGCTTCATTCAAACGCCTTCATCTGAAGGTATAAATCAGAGCCAAAGCTAACAGACATCTCATGCTCTTTTAGACTACAGGAATTCCCTCAGGGACTCATTGTTTCTTTACAAAGAGTAGTGATCAAATGGAAGGATTAACAAAAGTGATCTCTAGTTACAGCCAAGATTTTAAATGGGTGAACTTTGATAAGCTAAGAGAACTATATAATGAAGGGGATTGGAAGGGAAGCCTATAGGGAAGAAAATGCTTGAACTGATTTTTTCTTATGTCAAAAGTGCAAAAATCTGTTTGGGTTTTTAAGCCAGAAACCAGTAAGAAAATGTTTAGATTCAAACCCAACAATTAATCTCCTCAAAAGAATATTAAAAATAAGCAGGTACTCTAAGGGAAATAGAAAAAGGACTAAATGGTATGCTTTTTTTCTGGAGGGCAAAGAATCTAGAGATAAATTGAGAGAGGCTGAATTTTACGCTGAATTAGATCTTGTAAAGACAATTAAAGCAGTAGATGATACATTACCTGTATAAACAAGAAGAGAACAAGGAAAGAAGAGGAGGAGCCTTATGTACTAAGGCTCAGCATAATACATGCATTTTTCCCCCCAGTATATCTGAAATAAATGGAACAAACTCTATTTTGGGTTGATCTGAAGTAGATTATATCATAATGACATGATTTTTTTAAAGACAAAATTGTTTTCTCCATCTTATATTTCCCTTGAAATGCAATAGGTTTAATCAACTTGGACTTTGCTTATTCTCTTTCTGTTCTTCTATATAGAGAATGCCCTGTTTATGAAGATAGAGGATATATATAATAACCAGCAAGAAGATAGTTAGAAGATAGATGATAGGAGGTTTTATTGTAAACGGAACTGCAATTCTAGAGCGAAGTATGTAGCAGAATTTCTCCAGGAGTGGTCTTGGTCTGTCTTGATCTAATTCAATATTTTCATGTAGTATATATTGTCATGGGAAAATACGAATATTCTGATGAAATCTGATGATGATGCGAAGTTGAGAGGCAACATCAGCCTAAAACAGAATTGAAATATCAGAGGATATAAGAGAGGGTTACAGGGCATATAGGAGGATCAGAGAAGTGTCTGAGTGTAATGACATTTATCAATGGCCATTACAAAGCTATAATTCAGGAAACAGGAATCTCTGCTATAAACTGGGCTGTCATCAGATGACCATGGGGGACTATGTGATCTTGAGAGAGACAAATGTGATCCCATCATGTGTCAGGACATGCATTTTCAGGA
>JAVCKT010081517.1:0-14846 GCA_032273925.1 Rhynchotus rufescens
CTAAGTTATTGATTTTTTTCTTTTTTAAAATGAAACAATATGTAATATTGCATTGTTTTCTGAAATATATATCTTCACTGTTTTTAATTTTAGTGGTGGAAAGGATAAAATAAAATATATCAAATTTATAAATTGAGTATTTTGGTGATACTTAGACTTATGTCCCTGATTTCTTTGAGGATTCAGAATATGTAAAAGACTTTTATTTTCAAGAGTATTGATATTGGGGAGTATAGAATAGCACTTGCACATGGAAATGAAAAATGGGTGTAGGGAGAATCTGTTATGAGAAACATGGTCAAGCTTACTATAACTGCTAAAATCAATGAATAATTCAGTAAAATATTAGATGCCACCAGCTGCCCATCAATAAAGAAAAGTGGCACAGTGTAGAATGTTACCCTGCCTTAATGTACAGCTATGTGCCTGTATAATGCGTTTTGGATGCCTCTTCTGTTTATATATTTTTATGATCATTTTTCTTTCATGAAATTATTTGAAGTTCACAGTTGAACAGTGCACACCAAGTAAATCACAGTTGTGTGTTCCTATTAAAACAAGAACATACACTGGGGAAAATTTTGAGTTATAACCGGGCAAAAATGGCATAGTAATTGCACATCTGCTTTACTAGGTACATTCATCATACAGATATGGGGTTTAAGTATGAAGAAAAATGCAAAGTGCCTGGTTAGTTTTCTCCTCTTTTTTTTATTGTTCATATCTATTGAATAAGTAATAAATTATTTGCTGATGTTTATATGTTGATAATCAGATTTTGCTGTTGTACTTCTGAATATAAGTAAAATATAACTATGACCCTATCATGTTTGTAACACTGTTCCCCAGTCCTTACATAAACATATGAGAGCTCAAATCATGCATTGTCAGTATTGAACTTACAGCTTTCTTTACGTATTGTTGATAGATGCAGCGCAAATAAAAAGAGTTAAGATGCAAATTATTTCCTGGGAGTCTCTATTTTATGGCAAGGAGTAAGTCTCTTCCTTTTCCTCTTTCGCAGGAAACTCCACAGAAGTCCCATGCAAGTGGTGCCTCTTGTTTTCCCGAGCAGAGCCTGCTTTCTGTAAGTGTGCCTGTTTGCTCCTTTGGGTGGTTCTTCTGGATGCTCATTTGGGTGGCTCTTCTGGATGGCAGTGGTGTCCTCAGAAGGAGCAAGGAGATGCTGTGGACTTCCCAACTTGCCTTGCTAGCGCGGGCTCTCGAGATGCACCCGGTGCCAAAACTAGGTGGATTGTCATTAGTCTTGGCCAAAGAGCCAATTTACTTGTGGCCAATTCTGTAAAACAAAAGGAAATTTTTGTATAGATTAGTTCAGACCTTCTCCCGTTCACACAGCCACAAAAAATTCTTTTTGCATTTCTGTTCCAATGCACCTGTAATGCCAGCATTGGGAATATAATGAATTAAGCTCCAGATTTATAGGGCATGTGAAACAGTGTTGCTTTTGATTCATTTCTTTCTTTTTTCCTCCTTCAAAGTAGCTTAAAATAGATATAAGCAATAGGATTTTCCCTTTCAAACTCTGTGGTGCCTTTTCATATTTGAAATTTGATTGTTTTTCTTTTGAGTTAAGACATAATTATAAACCAGTTATACTCTGAACCATAGGGGTTAATTGCTTTTTAAGCAGAATATGTCCTTTGCTATGTCCTGTATTACGTCCTTCACTTCTAATAGTAAATACGAAAGTATCAGAAAACAAAAGAACCCTAAGTAAATGATGCTGAGCAGATGTGGGCTTGGTACTCATTTTCCTCTAACATTTTTTGATGTGCTTAAAATAAAAAGCAGTGCTCCAGCATCTTTGTGTTGGGTAATAAACATGAATTGTGCCATGGCACAGCAGCAGCAGTTCTATATGGGAAACTGGAGTCAATTCTGTATTGAGCAGGATGAATAAAAAGGATAGATTTATAGTTATTCTTTT
The DNA here is from genome assembly GCA_032273925.1 of Rhynchotus rufescens. Taxonomy (NCBI): domain Eukaryota; kingdom Metazoa; phylum Chordata; class Aves; order Tinamiformes; family Tinamidae; genus Rhynchotus; species Rhynchotus rufescens. The sequence goes on from JAVCKT010081517.1 coordinate 1,952, forward strand.
ATCTCCTCTGCGTGCAGTAAGTAGGGAAGTTGCACATGTGTACTGACAAGATAATAGACCAGATTCACCTTCTTCATTCCAATGCACTGCTATGAGTTGAGTTCCTCCCCTGCCCCCACTGCCTTGAATTCCTCACAGTGGAGGAATTCAATATGCAGCCCTTCTGTCCTTGCTGGAAATAAGAATTTTATACTTAATTCTCCTACACGGGTTTTGTGCACAAAATCTTAATGACTGGAAAGAAACATTTCATTATTTGGAGAAAGCTGCCTGACTTGCCAGCCCAAAAAAAAAAAAAAAAAAAAAGGAAAAAAAAAAGTTGCTCTTGAAGAGAGATTTAAATCAATTCTGTTGTGCTAAACGTGCTTGTTGCTTTTAGCTTTTCCTCCATGAGGAACAGTGTTTTCTATCACCGAGCAGCCGTGCAGCTCTGAGCAGAATGTGACACAATTGACAGCTGATGGTAGAAAAAACCTACCACAAAAATGCGAGAGTGAGGTTGGGATTTCTAACCTGTGGGAGATCCTGGTCCCCGAGATAATTACTGCAACGGTGTTGGAAAGCTGACATTAATTTGTCTATGAATACAGTGCTTCGGTATCTATAAATGTAGTTAAAGCACAAGATATTCATCTTGCTGCAGCACACGAGAGCCGAGATGGGGGATATATGACAATAAAGAAGAAGCAAATACTCATTTGGAATTTGGGAAGGGTTTAATGCTGCCAAATCTCCGTGTGCATAATTGGTTTTATTATTTTCCCTTGCGATCGGAACCTAACCAGCACAATGAATATCAATCAACTTCCCGGGCTAAGAGGTCCTCCTTTTTCCGCCAAGCCGGGAGCCGAGGCCGGGATGTTGCCTGGTAACGGGCTATGCAGATGAGTTGGCTCCTAAGTGCGCCATATGGCTGGGCGTTGTGCCCTATTCACCCATGACACGATGTACACATGTAGTACATTGCTGATTAGAAAATGGTTTGTCCCATTCCCTTTTTTAGAAGAAGCCTTTAAAAATAGCAATGCGAGTGCGGCGCGGACTTGTAAGATTAGGGCGTTCTCTGTAATGGCATTTCTGTTGTAAGGAGCAGAAAAGGTACAGTAATCACCCGGGATTCGTTGCATGCTTCACAGCAATTCCAGCATTGTTTCTAGCTAGGGTTCCTTTACAGGCTTTTGTCTGCTCTGTGTGAGTATGTCCGTATCTATGTTCGAGTAGATATAATTTTAATAATTCCATCGTAGAGGAATCCTGTGTTCTAAATGTTGGTTTTCTGTTGCAGTTGGTTGATTGTAGCTGAGCACCTATGGATTTGTTGAAGTTTTGAGCTTCTGTTAGTTGCATGGTGCAACCAAAGCAGCTGTGCATTGAGCAAACCAATCGGTAAAGCAACACAAGGCAGCTCTAGCAGGGAGCTACCAAAACTGACCATGACTGGTGGAGGAAACGCAGTAGCTCCGAGTGCGCAGCGGGAAACCATCACGAGGAATGAGTTGCCAGAGCCTTTGTGGGAAGTTTGTAGCAGAACTGTATATCAACCCCACGCTGAGGTAGTCCTAATTCACTCCTTTAACAAAGACATTGTTCCTGGTCTGTCATCATAAATTGATACTCATTAAGGTGGGAGGATTCAGCTAAAAGGTCTTCAGATGATTTAATTTCCTTATGGCAAGTATGTGGGATGCTGCTTTAGACAAGAAAATATGTCATGAGCTCTGTGCTCTCGCTCTCAAGTGGCAGTGAAAGAGGAAAAGCGAGAGGTGGGGAGGATGCTGTGTGTTTTGGCAGCGCTGTGTGCATGGGGAAAGGCTGAGCTTGGGCATTAGGTTCCTGTGCTCATTCCTGCACTTGGCTGCTTTGGAAAGAGAGATTATTTTGCTCAGGCATCTCTTAAAGGCGACTCCCTTGCCTAAAATCATAATTCTTTGGCGAATAAGCCATTTCTTGGTGACATGTCAGCATAAGTTCTCTAACAACATTTCAGCAAAAAGGAGGAGAAAGCTCTTGTGCTTTTGCCACATTTTTTTTTAGAGCTGTGTTTCCTCCGTAGGAAATTTTTACAGGCACTTCTGGAGAGAAAAGCTCTGGATGCTTGTCCGTTTTATCAGTTTTTCTTCATCAGTGTGATGCACAGAAAGTACAGATTGTGCTTTGGCTCATGGCTTGATAAGCTGCTGTGGATAGCAAGTTCATTTACTATCAGGACTGTTTGGGGATAGAATTTTTAAAGCAGAGCAAGGAAGAGCAATTGATGCTGCACCAAGTTATTCCAGTAAACTTATCCTCTGTGCGAAGGGCTCTGCAGCTGCCTTTGGGAAGAACTGCTCCTAATAATAACAGAAAAATAGCTGTTGTTGCCTTTAAAGTATTTTATTCACACAGATGATGGATCTCTTTTTTACCTCTTTTTGCATGCATCTTTTAAAATTGTTAAATACAACAATTTTTTCTGCCAGAACAACATAGCATACCCTAGAGGATCCTGATGAGTGGAGTGTGACCTAGGGACTGCTAAATGAGAAGCATGAGCAAAATAATTGTGATAGCAGATGCTTATGAAATACTTTAATTCTCTTAGAAAGAAGCCAGTATTATAATCGGTCTCTAATGAATTTAGAAGGAAAAAGATGTCAGTGAGTTTCTAATTGTTCCTTGCACTATGTGTTGTAATGCTGTTTTGGAGGTAGCAGTAGTTGAGTGGTAGCCTGCAAATGCTTTAAACAATGCAGCAGCTTGAACTACTGATATTTATGAATTATAGGAGAAAAAAAGAGATGGAAAATGCTAGTTAAGCAACCGAAATGAAGCGATCTGTTCTGCTCCATTCCCTCACCTGAGCTAGCAGGGGGGACTGTTCAGTTCGGCGGCTCTGCTCTGTTGTCGCGTTACTCGCTGCTGTTTTGTGCTGCCCTGACACATCTGGCACTCGCCTGCTCCTCGTGATGGGCAGGAGGCCGCTCTCATGGGTGTTTTTCTTCAGAAAAAGCTTAGTTAAGGTCACTAAGGCCTGGACTTTTTTTTTTTCTTCTTAGTGCTAAGATAATTCAATTAACTTAGTTTTAACCGGTTGATTTTTAGCATTACTTTCCCTTTAGTTGGTCTTGTGCTTCGAGTTAGACATGAGCTATATTTTTTTCCTGTGTAGGGAATTAAATGTTTTACCTTTTTTAGTGTTTATTTTGGATGTCTCCATATACTTCAAGTTTTACCCCATTTCATTTTCCCCAGGGGGAATGTTTTATTGGATAGCACTAATCACCCAAATTTCTAATAATCTTACACAAGAAAAGTATTTATATGGTGACAGGTCTACTTGAATCAATGCTAAAACAAACCTCTGCAATAAGTTATGATGCCTAGATTGTAAAAGGGCAGTTTTCATATGTTTACATGAGTTGCTGTGAGAATATCTGCTTTTGATTAGCTGCTTTTTTCCCATTAACATGATTTCTCCCTATCAATGAAGACAGTCACTATCCTTGGTTACTTAGGGCTCCAAGGTAGCACGAAGAGATCACTAGTATCAGTTATTATCAATTGTTATATAATTTTATATATATTATAAATATAAATAATTATTATAATGGATATTATTATAGAAATTATGAATAATTGTTATTATATGTATTAATATTTATAGATATTATAGTATAGCATTATAGTATCTATAGATATTAATGGATATTAATAAATGTAAACTATACATTTATTGAAGGCCTTTAAGCAGGTGCGATAACATAAAGTTTACTGAAATGTAAAAGGATGCAATTTTTGAAAGAGAGAGACAATCTCGTAACCCAAGTGCTCTTTGCAAATACCACCCTGGAGCAGCTCCACATTGGGGGGGTTAGCTTTACTCTTCTCTCATTTGGGCTGTGCACAAATGGAGGTGCAAAGAAAGAAAAATCTATTAATTTCTTCTCCCCCTTCTTGGCTTCTAACAATGATGAATTCCTCTGTGGACTTTCCAAATTCTCCATCTTTGTAAACAGCGACTTGAGGCTATCTACTGTAAGCTAGACAGGATGAATATGGACCTGAATATATTGTATGAAGCAGCCTGTTTAGTGATACTATTGAGATATTTCCTTTACAATTATAACGTTGCAGACCCTTTCCCATTCAGATCTCTACTATGCCGATGTGAGGAATACTTCCCTGTGTGTGTGAACACGTATCTTGGAGCATTTCTGCTGGATACTCTCCAGGTTGCAGCAGGAAGATGGTTTTGATTGAGTCCATTACCATAGTGCTATGGCATTTAACAAATATCAAGCACAGCAAATTCCTGGGAGGTTAGTTGGTGTTATTACCTCCATATCACACGAGAAGAAACTAGGAAATTGAGCAGCCTGACTGATGGGCGGGAGAAAAGGAGTGTAGCAGAGCCAAGATTTCAATCCATATTTCCCAAATACCAAATCATCACTGTCCTTACTGGGTCATCCTTCCCTCTTCTCTCTCTATAACACAGTACCTTTTAGGGTTAATGATTTCTACAAATAACAAGTGAAAAATAACTTACAATTTCTTAAGAAATCTCTTAAGAAATCTCTTAAGAGATTGAAATTTTTCTTCAAGAAAATCACTCCTTGCAAAGCCCTATCAGCATAGCTCAGAGCTAATTGAAAGGTAATGGTTCTCATGATGATCCGGGCCATGCCAAGGGATGTTAGTGCTCCTTAATAAAGATCCATTTGATCCTTTCTTCATTTTCCTTGAGGAGCTTGCAGACTTCTACAACTCCGGGTGGTTCCGGAGGATGGAGGGGCGCTCGCTGTGAGCACTGCAGGTAGTTTGGGTTGTTGAGTTCTGCAAACTGCAAATTTGGGCCTGGCTGCAGGGCTGACAAGTTGTTGCATCCTCACCACGGAGGTGCTCAGATACCACCAGCAAACGCTGTGATATAGGAGAGCTGCAGGATATCACAGAAATCACCTACCTGATGTGCTTGTAATGTTAGGATGTGAAGTAACGGTTTGAAAATACCTGTTCAGCAGGGAAGGAGCATGCTGGAAAATAAATAAAGGAATCTTGATTTAAAATGCAATATTTATCATTGTTCTGTGTGGTTTAAGAGATGAGAGGGCGTGCGAGGAGCTTGCAAGCTTGCTGGAGTGAGCGTGTGCTCAACTCTGCTTTCCAGTTCCTTCAGGCTTGAGTCCCTCCTTTGGAAACTGCAGGTCCTCGGCTCGTGACTGCAGCTTTCCTGACAGCACCCATGGAGATTATTTCCTTCCAGCACTGGGCTTGGGCATTTGGGGATTTCTCACCCTGTACTTAAGCCTGTGTCCTTTACGGTACTAATACACATCTGATAATGCATTAATGAAAAGGATTTGCCTGTGACCCACCTTACCCGCTAATCATCCGGAGCAAATCCGGAGCAATTCCGAGCATCCGGAGCAGTGGCCTCCCCGGTGCACGGGAGGCTGCCGAGCTGCTGAGCTTGGTTTAGCTGCGCTCGAAAGAAGCGGCTGCCCAAGAACCCGTTAGATGAGGGAGACCTTTGAGCCCTGTGTACCAGTCATCTCCAGCTAGCAGGGACTGTATTTCAGCACAGAATGTACCACCTTTATGTTGACACAATGAAGAAACCCATTTGCCTGTAGGCCTGCTGCTTTTCTGCTCCTGACTTCTCTGCTAAGTTTTCTTTTTGCTACATCAACACCTCAGAGGAGCAGCTAGATGACCTGGTGGAAAAAAAAATATATATTTGCTTTACACCGGGAAAGATTGATTTAATATTCTTCTCAAATCATGTTTTTATCAAGACCAAGTTGCTCTGTGCTATTGATTTTACTCTGCACAGTCTAAATGTTATGCAAAGCCAAAATAGTTTATATTTTTATTCTGTCTTTTGTACAAGCCAGCACAAGTCAATAACTTTGCCGCTCGGGTTTCTTGAAACAAAATGAAGAGTTTTAGCATGAGAGGTGGCTTCCAAGTGTTTGTGCCTTTTAGTGCCTGAATCTTATCCTGTGGTCAAGGGGATGCGTTTTGTCCGAGAGGTCTTTCAACAACCTGGTCACTGCAAGAGGTAGTTGTCATGAAAATACAGAGATTTGCCTACAGGCAATAGAATCATCATTGATTACAGCAAAGATGGGAGAGAGAATTATGCAAAAAAAATGCTTGTAAATAAAAGCTCAATGTACACTAGGACAAATTCAGTTTCATGTGAGCTGCCTTTTTCAAGGCAGAAATTCTGGTTATGTGAGTTGTAAGGCCTCAGGAAATATAAACGTGGAGTTATTTTATTCTAGCTTTTGGCCATTGCAGAACACTGTAATGAAACAACTTGAACTGATCCCACAGAAGTAATTTTATAGAAGATTGATCAAATTTCTAATTACTGAATCTGTCAAGAATATTAATATAAGGGCTGTGGTTAGGAGAATATAAATTTACACCCTATAGGTATGCTTAAAATTATGCACTCCATGTTTATTTAAAGGCTAATGAAGAAAAATTCTTCTCTTATATTTGATGTTTAACCACCATGTAAATCTGCATTTGCATAACTTGATGAATATCATTACAGTTAGGGTTTCACTGTGGTTTAGTTTGTTCCAAAGGGGAGACAGCAGGAAAATTTTTAGAAAATCCTTGTAAAGTAGCTGTAGAGTCACTTTTAGAAATGTTGATAACATTTTGCATCCTCTAACATACAGTTAAATGAAATATAGTGCAGATAGAAAATACTAGTTCTAAGAAGAAAGTTAGGGCCATTGTAAAGATATGGAGGTGGTCAGGAAAATGCAGAAACCCAGCGTGGTGGTAGGTAGCAAAACCCAAAGCACTCGGAATTTGGGTTTTGCTCCCATGCCAGGGAAGAGAAGTGATGGGGAAAGTTTCGAACCACCATCTAAATTCACATCACATTCACAGTAGGTTTATTTTTTTTCCTGTAGAACTCCATGGGAAATCTATTCTATCCAATCTGTAAAAGGGACCAAATAGTGACGTGATACTGCTGCTGTTGAGACAGGAATATTCAGGCCAGACAAAAATAAGGCTGACAGGGAAACTGTAGAAAACTCTCATAAAGCTGAAGGATTAAGTGAGAGAATAAAATTGACTTTCATCATTTCGTAATAGATGGAAATTGGTTCTAGGCGGAGGGAGTGAATGACTATTATTGCTCAGAACCCTTTCTTGGAAACATCAGGTGGATTGATCAGAAGCATTATTTCCATGCTTGGCAGCTGTCAAAGGACAAAATAGAATATTTAGTAATTTTCAGAACAGCACTGGGTACAGAAAATGTGAGCCTGTTGCTGCTGGGCTTAGCGGTGGTCTCGCATGTTGGTTCCTGTATGCAGTTCTGCTTATCCCGCGTCCGAAATGGAGTATGGAGCAAGGATCAGAGGTACTGCATAACTTCTGGAGAGGGAGAGATTAAAAAGGAACTAGAGCTCTTCATCTTGGAAAGGTGAGTGAAACGTGAGAAAAGTGATTGAAATGATTGTTAATGTGAATATTGATATTATAGTGATATGAGTCATAAAGCAAGGATTATAGACTCGGTGAAATGAGTCCATACAAAGGCTGGTGAAAGGAGCTGGGTTTTGTTCTTGTTTTCTCAGGTTACCTTGTGTGATTGTAGATCTGCTGCATCTTTGCAACTGGATATTGTAGATGCCAACAGTGTACAAAGAATCACTTCATTCTCATTCTCCTTAGACACATGATAAAGCTTAATGGTACTTCAGTGAAGATACTTGTTCTGTTCCCTTCCTGAAGTTCTGCACATTTTTCTCTGGTAATATTTCTGTATGCCCAGGGTACTTCCACAGTTCTCTGATGATTCAGAATCATCTTCCAAGGCTTCCTCTGGCTAAACTGAGTTGAGCACAGAAGGTCCCAGCTTAGAAGCCGGGTGTTTCTGCAAGGTGCAGGTGTGTGTGAGGAGCACACGGGAGAGAATAAAGCTCCTGGCTGCATTATCAGCAACTCTGTGATGGGAAATGAAGAGGTGGATCTGGCATCTTTTCATAAGATTCCTGAAGTGTAGAATACGAGTATTTAAATGTCCACAGTTAAGAAAAAGGTTGTTTTGGTTTTGGATACACTTAAAAATGAAAAGCTAATAAAAGTAGCCTGCTTGGGACTGTAGTATTTCATCTGACCTTTGATATACAGCATTAGAAATGTATTTGTGAATATAGTATTTAGCTCTTTGTTATAATGTTATTTCTGTATACAAATAATTATAGCTTATATATGAAGGTATCTACAAGGGTGTGTGAATGCCTTGCAAAATATTTTTGCTTTAAATTTTAAAATTGTAATTCAATCTTTATATTAAATTTGAGTTCCTTTTTATATAAGGAATCTATTTTTATTTTTTTCCACTTATCTTTTCTTCTTTTTCAGTATTTGCTGTCATCTTAAAATTCACTTCAAAATATTTCTTCTTGTCAGTTTTATTTGTTAATATCTGTAGTACTGAACCATAATGATTCACCATTGAGTCAGGCTGATATTAGCATCTGAAAGAACAAGAAATCTTTCTGAAATTTTATTGATTTAAGAAACATTTATCTCTTAGAATTCTCTTTGCATCTTCAGAATGCATGCCACAGCATGTTTTCAACTCCTAACCTAGATTTTATTTTATTTTATTTTATTTTATTTTATTTTATTTTATTTTATTTTATTTTATTTTATTTTATTTTATGTGAACATTTAGCAAATCCAATTGTGTATAAACTTAGTTGGTATTTGAATATGTCCTGACATGATGGGTTGCAGTTCATATCACATCTTCAACACGGTGATGTTCCCTACAATTTTATTTTATTCCAAATAAATATCTCCGAGGGGAAAGACAACAAATTAAAGTTAGTAGAGATATTTGTGATGTTATGACTGTTAAGATGCTTTTAATCTGATGTCAAAACAAAACATTAGAAGTCATTTTAACAGTATCACAGGTAGTAAAATAATACTAAAGCTCCGCAGCACTATAGTGGAACCCAAATGGGATTATTTTTTAAGACTAAAATTGTAAATGCCTCCATTGTAAATGCCTCCAGCAGTTGGTAAGAACTTCTCTCTTTGTGCAGCACGTTGCTGAAGCCACACAGGTGTTTTGAGTCAAGCCCTCTGCAAGGCAGTGCTGCCCAGGTGTTGCTGCTCACCTGCTGAGGAGGAGCTGGCCAATAAGGGGCTGGCAGGAAGGGCTGCCTCTTGTTGCTCCCCCAGCCAGGGTAGCAGAAGCTCTGCTGGTCTTGGTGTTCCCAGGGCTGTGTCACCATGCAATGGGATCTCCTTCCACCGTGCTGCTCTCCTGGCACTCATCTTGGGAGGTAAGAAAATGGAGTGTGTTTTCTGACCAAATACAAGGAGAAACAGGCTTATGGACCGGGGTTTTATTAAGATCTGGGGACTATTCCATATCTATATGGACCGGAAGTACCGAGGTGTTAGGTTCAGGTATGTAGCACCCTCCTCTTTCTTTGTTGGTCTGCAGTTCCATGTTAGAACTGATTTTACTCTAAGGTGACACCTTTTCCATGCGTTTAGAGCCATTTTGTTGTTCTCTTCCTCACTCATCTCTAGATTTTGTCCTGCACTAGGGCTGCCCAGCTGCATGTGAACAGGAGTAAGCTGCCGTGACTGGGGTATGTGTAGAGGCTTACCTTAAAATGACTTGTACAGCGTGACTTAGTGCCTTTAGTCAACTGTTTTATTTAGTATTTGAATCTGCAGTCTTTGAATGTCCGTGGCATGGGCTGGGGCAATGGAGGTGGGTGTTGGAAGGGTGGCTGGTGTTGCACCAAGGCTGAAGGATTAATGGACTGCAAGAGGGACAGGCTGGAGTGCTGGTAGGGCTGGTTCAACTGTGAGACTGGAGTCTCACGAGTCTATTGAAGCAGGATGTTATGAAGGCATAAAGCAAAATAGGAGTGCTTACTATAGTACAAGGAAGCCTCTCTTGTCAAAAGGAAATAAAGCTCAGCAGAGGTTTCTAGAATATTTGGGAAATACTGTGTTTGGTACTGGTCACAGTTCTGTTTGTTTGGACAACTTCTATGGTAAGAGATTTGCAAGACCTTGCGAATGTTTCTCAATTACATAAGAAGTCTGTGTATGTTATGTGTTGGCTTCTTTAGTGAGCAAATTGTATTGTAAAATAGTAGCTTAATGCGTGAACGCTCTGCAAGACTTTTAACTCTTTCAGGTCTCTGTGTGGAAGTATTCAGAGAACAAAGAAATATATCCCTATGTCCAACGTGTGTTTCCTTGGGAGAAGGGGTTATAAGCCTTTCTGTCCTTCAGAAGCCTTCCTGTTTTCTAAGACCTCAGAGGGTGAAGGGTGGTCTCTTCCCAAAATAAGATGCACCTTTGTCTCTAGCTTGGTGCTAAATTTCATACCAGTTAGTGTTACAAGATGCAATGTGATTCAGTTTCAGTAATGTATTTAAGCCATTACACCTGGATAAGTAACAAATTCATTCTTATTTACTATCTTCTTCATGTTCCACATCAAAAAATTGCTTCAAAACAGTTTCCTACCAATTATTTTCATACTGAGGAATGATCCTGTGCGTAGGTACTTCTGTGGACCACAGGAACTCACTGAATGTGGACACCTGGTATCTCTGAATATTCAGCCTAAGATCTCTAGACTAAGACTAAGCTGAACCCCTTTGCTCAAGGGAGGGGGGACTTATGCTAGCAAGGGATGGGTAAGAGAAATATCAAGGGGGATGTCTAACAGAAGGTTTAATTTCTTGTTCTAATGGCATTTGCATTGCTTATCTTTTTTAAGTAAAGAAGAGTGGTTCAGGTGCTAGAGTTGCAAGTGTCTTGATATCAGTGGCCCAAAGCTGTTTTCTTGTTGGAAAAGTTTAGCCTCTATACTCATAATTATGACAGAATGATAATTTGGCAAATATACCAAAGAGGAAATGTTGCACAGATATCTTCTTTTGAAAGTTGATTAATGTTTCATAGCGTTTGTTTACAATATGTATAATAAAATTGTGCATAATTCAAAAGCATGCTATTTGATCTTGCAGCAGTTATTGAACTAAGAGTTTTTATAACATGCATAAACAAATATATCAAACTAATGGCAGAAGTGCTCAAGGATAAAGTACATCAGTTATCTGAGAACTCTGCTCTAAAATGCTGCTGTAGGCTTTCAACTTGTATGATGCCAAATATACGGTGAACATTTTAAAAACAATTTTCATGTTACAAGTAACATTCCCCTTTCTGCAGCACAAAAATTATATAGATTTTTTTCTTGAATAATAAAGATGGGAGCTGGTAAAGCATAAATAGGCACCATATCAAGTCTTAAGTTGGTCTTCCAAAAGCTTTTACCTGCTGAATTGTTACTGCAAAACTACAATGCAAAGATTCTTTCACTTCTGCCTGCCTGTTTCCCTGCTCCTTTCCTAGATTTTCCTTCATTCAGGTAAGGCCACATAACGATTGCAGCAGGAGGTGCAAATGGGCTTTGCAATGCATGCACATTTATTCACGAGACATCATTATGGTATGTTTAGGAGCAAAATATCTGCTGCTGACTTCTGCCTTGCAGCTTGCCCAGGCCACTAACATGCTGATGTTAGGGTGAGAGACTGAAGCTGGGGAAAGCAGCCTTGGAAAAACAGGTAATAGGAGCTTCGATGCTCACCTGGAATAATTTCCTACTTTACCAAGCTTGGCCGATCAGCCAGGGCTTCTGGTTGGTGTGTGTGCTTCTTGTTTATGTTACTTTTTCCACCTCTTTTTGCCTGCCAACTTTCCCTGAAATCCTTAGGTTATTTCACACTGCAGCTGATGTCCCCCTGTGTTCTGCTGAATCCTTATGCTGCAGGGGCATGAAGTAAGCAAAAAGAAAATCCATTAAGCATCTCTTGTACTTTGAAAGATGTTTAAGATTGCCATTGCACAGAAAAGCAATAGCGGGGCTTTAATAAAATATTAGCAATGAATTTTCTTCTTTATTATCACTGCAGAATTCTCCAGCGTGACATTTTGAAATGCCTGTCTTTGATTCTGTGAGAGTATTCAAACAATTTCAATTTGTTTTTTAATATATAATAAATTTCAAACTTAGGCTAGTGAGGAACAGGTTCAGGTGAGGATGGTGCCGTAGATGTAGAGACTATTGGTGGTGATAGTGAGAAGAGCAAAGAACAAAATGGTATTAGAATGTCAGAGGTGGAACCTTTATGTTCATTTAGACTTGTTCAAAGAAAATAGAGTTCTTTGAACATAATCTTGTGACAGTTTTTGGCACTTTTGTAGAGATTTAGGAAGAAAATGTCCTTTGAAGCTTAATTAGATAGTGTGCATGGACACCTATGAATAACGAGTCTTGATTGTATAGTAAAGGGTTATATTCCTCCTCTCAAATGCTCAGGCTGGTCTATTTAGTGTAGCTTGATGACACAAAATTGTAATCTTGAGTTTTTCCGTGGTGTTTCTTGGAGAGCATACCCGTATCTCTCCAGGGTTTGTGTTGTGCACTGCAGGGTTTTTTTGCAAGGTGGATGGTAGCATGAGCGGTGCGAGGAGGTGCAGGGCTGTGTGCTCCTGGACACAAGCAGGTGTGGGGCAGGAGGTGTTGCGTGTGGGCCCAAGGGGTTGGTTTAAGACTTGCTGAAGCTGATAGGAAAACTCCTCTAGACTCCTAAGCAGTTTCGAGTTGCAGGGGAGGGTTTGTGTGTATATCTGCACTGCCTGCGTTCAAGGAAACTGGAAACTGAGGTTTCTCATTCCTGATTGAGGCATATCTGAAAGACAAGGGGTGTATATGTGTGTTAACTAGATGCCAGGTCCTAGGGTTGACTAAAGCTGTCATCAAGGAAAGAGATGGCGTTTCAAATTAAAAGCAACTTGCAGGTTTATGGTCAAGACTTTATAA
>JAVCKT010081527.1:0-14846 GCA_032273925.1 Rhynchotus rufescens
ACCCAATCATCACTGTCCAATTGCCTGAAAAGTGGAGGTTAGTTTCAAAATACAGCCCCCCAAAATGCTTGTGGGGGTCCACATGCACGTTTCCTTCTTGCAAAATTATTTCTAAAGCACCGATTTTTGACTCCAGACTCCTGTGCACTGGCTGTGGTTACGGTCATAGGCAACACTGACAGCACAGGTTTACCCCTAAGCAGAAACTCTTTGGCATTCAGCCTCTTGTACACGTAGGGAAACGGTTGCAAATTGCCTCTCCACAAAGTGAAGTAGGAAACACGTGAGAGCGCTAGGAATTCCTGGGGCTGTAGAGCTTAACACTGAAGCAAATGCAGAGTTTGTAAGGCCCAGTAAATGCCCAGGGACACGTCAAGCCACCCTGAGCACCTTTCCTCAGTTTTAGAGAGCTGTCAACAGACCAAAACAAAAGACCAAAGACAATTTACATTATCTTGGAGAATTCCTGTCCTTGAGGAAACTGTCTGAGCTGTCTCCACACTGTGCCAGGCCTCAAATTACACCAACAAAAACCAAAGCTTCCCCAATGCTGCAAACACCCCCTTTATAAACTTAGCCAAACTGCTCTCCTCACCATAGTTTGAGCCAGCCTCCATTTACATGTGTTTCTAAACAAGGGGAAGAAAAAGCAATTCTTTCCAAGAATAGAATGCCTTCCCCTCTCTCGGCCCTCAGAGTGCTTCCCTACCGTATGCTCACCATCCAAGGCCTTTCTGTAAGCAGGACATACTCCTCTACGCTGTGCAGATGGTTCACAGCATAATAAAAGAGCATATCCTGGCCCATATCCTGCTGGCTTCGAGCATCAGTAGTGTAAATTAAACATGTGTCATTGAAAAGCTTGAGATATCGTCCCCTAGCAAGGGCAGAGATACCAAGTGTGACAGACGACTCACATATTTGCCCAAGGGCGTTAGCCAACAAAAAGAGGTGAATTTAAACATGTCTATTCGGTACTTTAAACATTAGGAGACAAGCTAGAAGAGCCCCTCAATCTCACTTCTTCTAAGCACTACATGCAACCAAACAGACAGCATGAAGCTTAGGAGACAGTACGAAGCTGAAGACGCAACATGCCAAGGCAATAAAAAGTCTGTTTTTGTACAGAGTCTATAACCTGCCTCTTCTTTGTCCCAGGGCTGAATCAGCTGCGACCAAATCACTTTGAACTGTTGTTTGAAGAGCTTTAGAGAGCATCAGTTGAAAGCAGGCATTTAACAACCTCCTAGGTCACCTACTCCAGCGTTTGACTATTCTCAGGAGTGATATCTCTGCAAGGTTATATGTAGTACATTAAGCCAATTATCTTCCCTTAATCAAGTCTCCTCTGTCCTGAAGCATTAGATGCGTTAGATGCTAGGCACCCAACGGGGCAGATCAATAACACAAGCTTATTTAGCAACATTCTTAAGGGGCCCCTGGAGAGCAAACTAAGACATCCCACCGCAATAGGTAAGGGCAGATTTCACAGTCCATCTCAGCCCCCCAAATTTTCAACTAAACTCAGACTTAAGAAAATAAGTAAAAGCTTCACAGCTAAATGAGTTTCGTGAGGGATCCTCGAGCCATAGAAGTCGAAGAAAAGATGAGCTAATATGCAAGAGGACCTCAAAGAATACAGTGCTTGAGAAAGCACTGGGAGAAAGCCCAGGTGTTCGCAGCCTGCTCAGCCCTCCTTTTTGTGTGGGGTCCAGTCCCATGCACCCTTAATTCCCTTTGTATCAAGCAGAGTGATTGGTTTTGAGTTGTTTGTTTAGTTGGTTGGTTGGTTGGTGTTTTTTTTAATACAAAATCTCCAAGGGGACTGATCAGTTGTGCCTAACATCCAGTACACTCCTTGACTTCACAAGTCCTCTCCATACACTGCACCCCAAGGGTGCTTTCTGCACCACAGGAGTCTATGCAATGCCCAGACTGGTACTGATATCAAACTGGGAGGAGTAGCTGATACCTCAGAGGGCTGTGCTGCTGTCCAGAGGGACGTGGACAGACTGGACAACTGGGCGGTGAGAAACCTCATGAAGCTCAAGAAGGGCAAGTGCAGGGTCCTGCCCATGGGGAGGAATAACTCGCTGCATCAGTTTAGGCTGGGGACTGACCTTCTGGAGAGCAGCCCCACAGAGAGAAGCCTGGGCGTTGTGGTGGATGACAAGATGACCATGAGGCACCAGTGTGCCCTGGTGGGCAAGAAGGCCAATGGGATCCTAGGGTGCATCAAGAAGAGCATCTCCAGCAGGCCAAGGGAGGGGATCATCCCCCTATACACAGCCCTGGTAAGGCTACATCTGGAGACTGTGTCCAGTTTTGGGCTCCACAGTACAAGCAGGATGTGGAGCTGCTGGAGAGAGTCCAGTGCTGGGCTATGAAGATGATCAGGGGCCTGGAACATCTGCCCTATGAGGAAAGGCTGAAAGAACTGGGCCTGTTCAGCCTGAAGAAGGCTGAGGGGGGAACCTCATCAGGATCTATGAATACCTCAAGGGTAGGAGTGAGGAGGATGGGGCAGCCTCTTTTCAGTGGTGGCCACTGACAGGACTAGAGGCCACAAACAGAAGCACCAGATGTTCCACACAAACTTAAGGAAAAATTATTAACAGTGAGGGTGACAGAGCACTGGAACAGGCTGCCCAGAAAGGTTGTGGAGTCTCCTCCTTTGGAGATTTTCAAAATCTCGTTGGATGCAGCCCTGTGCCATGTGCTCTAGGTGACCCTTCATGTGCAGGACACTTAGACTAGACGATCTTTAGGGGTCCCTTCCAACCTTAACCATGCTGTGATTCTATGATTTTTCTACAAGTTTGAAGACTAAAAGAAAATATCACTATGGCAGCCCTGGCTGCATTGCTAGCACATATTCTTGTTATTAAAGGAGCAAAACACCACACTTTATATTCAGTCTCTCATCTTCTCCGAGGCATTCGGTCTCTCATGTTCTCTGAGACCTTTCTGGCCACTGGCCCTTTCCACAGCCTTCTTTGGAGCCATCATCTCTTGTGGGCCAACAGGTTCCAGCCCTAGGAGAGCAGCAAGGAGGGTTTTAAAAGGAGTAGGTGAAAAAGGAACCAAAACCTCTTCCCAGGTAAGAGGTGGGGGATTCAGATGGCAGGCCCCCGTTGGTTTCGTAGAGAAAAGCATCGCCGCCCACCTGCGCCTCACAGAGGCGCCCAACGGCCCTAATGGCCTCGCGGAGAGCGGTGCGCCATGGCCGCGCACGCGCGCAAAGCGGGGAGGGCGGGCAGTGGCATCGCCGCTTTAAGGACAAGCCAAAGAGCCGCTCTCTCCTCAGGGGCCGCGGAGTGGGCGCTGTTGCCGCTTTAAGGGCGGCCCCGCGTGAGCGCTGCCCCCCTTGCCGCCCCCGCGCGTTTCCCCGAGCCTGGCGGAGCCGCCGGGCAGCGGGAGCAGCGCGGGCCGCGGCGGCAGCAGCAGCGAGGAGGAGCAGCAGCAGCAGGAAGCAGCGGCAGCATGTCCTGAGCCGGGCGGTGCGGGCCAAGGCGGCGAGGAGCGCCCACCACGGAGGGGACGGTGGAGCAGCGCGCCAAGGGCCGGGCCCCCATGAAGGAGAAGGAGGCGGGTGCGGAGCGGGGCAAGCCCGCCACCTACACCGGGGACAAGAAGGCGCGCATGGCGGCCAAGACCAACAAGAAGTGGGTGCGTCTGGCCACCGTGCTGGCCTACGTGCTGTCCGTTTCGCTCGCCGCCATCGTGCTCGCCGTCTACTACAGCCTCATCTGGCAGCCGGTGCGCGGCGGCGGCGCCGTCTCGCAGCCCCACGCAGCAGCGCAGCAGCCGGGTCCCGCGGCCAGCGCCGGAGCTCGGCCCGCCGCGGCCTCGCCGCCGCCTGGCCCCACGCGGGAGGCTCTGCCCGCGCCGCGCACGGGCCCCGAGCCCCGCGGCGCCGCCACGGACCGCGTGGGGGCGTCGCCTCCGCCGCCGCCTGCGTTGCGCCGGCTGCGCGACAACGCCTGAGGGGCGCCCCCCCACCCCGGCAGCGCAGCGGCCGTTAACGGTCGCCCGCGGCCATCCGCAGGGGCCGTTAACCGTCGCCCCTGGCACGGCAGGAGAGCGGCCTGGAGGCGGAGGCGGCCGAGGGGCGAACAAGGGAAGAAGACATTTCCACCAGGACAGACTGCGGTACTTTCTCCCTGCACCCTTCTTCCCCTGCTCCCTTTTCCCCTCCCCCCCCCAAAAGGGAATTTTGCGGCTGTTTTTTTTCTTCTCCTTTTCCCGCCCTTACTCCTCTCTCAGCGGGGCTCGCTTCTCCATGCGGACCTGCCGCGAACTGCTCTGCTATTTATGCCGGCCTGTTACCTCGAAAGGATTTCGGTATCTGTGCTCTTCGCTGTCTGCAAGATCAGCTGGGGACAAGATGGATTTAGAGGCTGTAAACCGTTAAGTGGAACCATTCTTTTTTGTTTGTTTAATAATAAGCGTAAACTTTATTTAAAAAACAATCTGTGGAAGGTAAATCGACTTGTTTACTATATTAAAATATTTTCCCAATATGAAAGTCTCTGTAACAGAGTATATTCTCTTCCGGGTGGGGAGGAGCAGCAGGGAGGAGCATTAGGGCTCCCCTGTGTTGCAAGAAGGGTTTGCTGGTGGTAAGGGGTGAATGGCAGTGTTCGTGTCACTTCACTGTCATTGGTCTCTGTAGGTCAGGCAGGGAGAGGCCTCCAGCTGTCCCCATTGTGCCTGTGCGAGGAGGGGAGGTCTGAGCTTTTGTGGCAGAACAGGCTGGAGCTCTTGTAGGGAGCTCTGGCGGATACTGCAATGGGATGCTCCATACGCAGGGAGACTGCAAGTCCTGGCACCCTAGTCTCACCTTGGGCCCGTGCCACTAGTTCTGTGCCCACCATCACCTTCCCTCAGAAGGTGATGCTTATGTGCCATGGAGTCTTGAGGAGTGTCCTGCATGGCTGTATTGACACGCAGTGCCAAAAATGGACCTCATAATGTCTGTAGATGAGATCAGTCAGTGAGTAGATGGTGTAAGAAGTGGCATCTTTGATGGCTTGCTGAATGTGAGGTCACTTGGTGACCTTTGTCATTCTGAGGAGCTGCTCTTCAGATTGGTGATAAGAGGAGTTAACTGTTGGGTTGCCAAGCTGTGCAGCATGCTGCTGGGGGAAGGAATAGCTGGAGCTTAGACTCCCTTGCCTAATGCTGAGGATAAAAATGTGCTCAGATGGGGCATGTGTATTGAAATTGTGCAAATCACTACTGTAAAATATTCTTTGGTACACTTCAGTATTATTTTTTTTTAAGTTAAGAGAAATAGAAGCCTCATGCCTAAATCTCTATGCCTTAGCCTGGTGTCTTAGCTGTAAGCCTGCTCTAACTTGGCACTTCCTTTGCAGTGTCTGTTGAAGACAGAAACCCAGAACAGATGTCCTGCATAAAGAAACTGGGCAAATGCAATTGATTTACACATGATCTTTACCTTCCAGTTTTTCAGAGAGCAAACAGCACAGTCTGTACTTTCTTAGTATGCTGGAGAAAGTGGATAGCTAGTAGAAAGCAAAACAGATCATTATTTCAGACTCTTTAACAAAAGCCTTTGTATTTTTACCACCTTTACTCATAGCAGTGTGTGTTTTCACTCCCTTGGCTGTTCTGCCTGTAGCGTGTTGATACCTGTGTGCAGGGCTGCCTGGTGCATGCAGATGCTCTGGTTCACGGTGATAATGATACTGCTTGTAGTTCCTCTCTGATTGTACAAGTGGCCATTTTATGTCCTCTGAGATGGAGAAGGAGTAAAGGAGAAAGGAAACAGGGCCATTCTTCGGTGCCAGTGGAGTTTAGCCCGTTCCTTTTATCTGCTACTAAAATAAGAAGCATTTGGGAAGCATCTCTGGGAGGCAGCTTGTGTTTAGCTTTTAAACCCTCTTTTAGAGATTAGTGAAAGTTAGGCGGAATTATACAGAAACCGGCTTTTATTCTGGTCAAAGGGGAGAGACTGTCGTGGTTTTGAACAGTGCATTGGACGTGCATGGACTCTTGGCATTTTTCAGTTTAAAAACAATTGCTCTCAGAAGACTAATAGAGCATGACTGTGTAGAGCAGATGGAAGAGGGAGTAAATTGAATTAAATGGGCTGCATGGCCCTTTTCCAGCCTGCCATGTAACTGGAAATGCCTTGTATTCAGTCACTGCAACTTAAAGGCCCTCACCCATTTTGTGATATTGATAGAGGAGATTCTCTAGGTGAGTACCCCTGTTCAGTTCCCCTTTCCCAAAGGGTATAGATCTGTTGTTAACAACTGCCATCCTTCCTAGTGCTAAAATTAGTTTATAGGCAGTGTTAATTTGGTTGCAGCTATCATCATTCCCGTATGGCAGTTCAGGCTTGGTATGTTCTTAAACTGCCTCTGCATCCTCTCTTCCCTGTTGACAAAATGAGATTTAGGTGAAATACACTTATTTTTGTACTTGCTAAAGCTGGCTTTGGAGCATTCTATTAATTTTATTATTGCTGTACTGTGTCTGCAAGGGGAAAGTTTAGCTTGTAACCATGCAGAGATCAGGGGTTAATGGCCAGGAAGGCTTAGGGATTTAAGCAGCCTTGGTTCTCAAAGCCATTTCGGACCCAGGTTCTTCAGTGAAAATCTCTTGCTCTTGCCACAGCTTGGAAAATCATACTTGTCAGGAGGAAATGCATTCCCCTTGAGATAGTGTAGCCAGCTTGCGTGAGCACATGTTCCTGTGCTTATTATTTTTCATGGCAAACTAAGAAATGAGAGACTAGTTACACTTTACAAGTATTTTTAGTAATCAAAATGGATTGTCTTTTTTTGTGTGCAAGTTGACTTTTTAATTTGAGTATTTTTGAGGCCAGGCCATTTTTTTTCTATTTTTCTCTTACGGGGAAAAAATAGAAAACTCTTCATGTAATAACCCTTTTTCCTTGCATGTGGATTCCTTTGGGCTTGCACTTACCTATTGGTATATAATACTTGGCCTCTGCTCACACTGGAAAGGTCTCACTGAGCTTCATTCCTTCAAGGAGAACACATGGCTATAACTTGCATGCAGAGGGACCAGAAGGGGAGTAGCTGGCAAAGCAAGTTACTGGAGCATGTAACGTGTTCCAGCAGCTAGGTTAAATTAAAAGCTGCCTTTCAGCTGCTTTTATCCTCTATGCAATTTTTATCCTGACTGATGTAATGAGTATTAAGATCTTAAGTCCACATTCATAGAGCAGCCCCATAATTCTGGGAAGGAAGTTTTTCACTCTAGATTTTGTCTTTGTTCATCAGTGTAGCTGGAAAGCAGTCGTTTGGTGAAGTGTTGATAACAAAAATCACTGTCTGCTTCTGTGCATCCTGTATCCCCTTCAGAGAAGACTGATTCAATCTCAATGGGCCCCTCTGCAATGTGTTACACACAAGTCTGTGTTACTGATGGTTAGCTGTGGGTCCTGGGAGATGTTCTCTAAGTGCAGGGAGAGGGCAATGATATCAAAAAGAGTTGCAGCTGTACTGGAGCTGTACAGGAGCTGAACTTTGATTTCTCTGTTTAGTGAGCATCACTTCTGGTCAGGCATCAAATCCCTGCACTACTTCAGAGTGCCTAGGAAATGGCTGTGGATTTTTCCGCCTGATGCCTTTGCCTGCAGGGTCTGGGAGCTTTTGAAGGGCTTGAGCTACCCTTGTGCAGCCTTTTCCAAGGGAAAGCAGCAGGCAGGGTTTTGAACTTCGCAGCAGGGCTGTATCCCCTCCTGCTCTGTGCCTCTAATTGACTTTTTAAAGCTTTTTGTGTAGCTTAAAATATGCTAACTAGTGTTTTGCGCAGCTTAAATACAAAACTGTTTCTTACTAAATGCCAGTTCTAGCTTTGTTCTCTTGTGCCATTTGCAAGTTTATCTGCTCAGGAATTGGTGTGGAAAATTGCTGAAGGTTTCAGTTAGGTTTTTACTTCTAGTGGCCTCTGTCTTCCTGGGACTTTCCTTGTTCTTAATAATCTCCCTTACTGAGACAGAAGTGGAGACCCACAATTGCTGTCAGTGTTTTCTGTTGTTGCCTTGTGTAGTAATTGACCTTGTAAAGGTTTGGACCCTGAAGTATTTCCATCTTTATCTAGGTGCATTGTTAGGCTTGGGCTAAGCTTTTTTTCTCTATTCTTAGTCTCTGCCAATCAAGAGTTAATTCACCAAAGTCTGTGAAATCAATTTTGACATCAATTTTAACTACACAGTTACAGCGTTGAAAATGAGGCTAAAATTTGTCCACTGGAAGAGCTTTTTTTTTAAGGGCTTTAGTAAGAAACCTCTTCACCTCACCAATAAAGCATGAAAGGTGCCTCTTGCCTAATGCTGGTGCTGAAGCCCATATGGATGCATTAGATAGGTGCTGTGCATGAGAGTTACCTTGGAAAACCAAAACATACATCTGTGCAATATTAGTTTATTAAAACAGTACAGTATTTCAGTCCACACGTACCAACCTTGTCACCAGTCTGCTGCTTTGTTAACAAATGCTCTTGCTGTGAAATTCAGTAAATCCCCACACGCACATGTCTGCACATACATTCTTGAAACTGCTTCCAGTGTCAGGGCAGCATTTCAAAATGAGGATACCTTGTTGCTCTGCTGTTGACAAGTTAGAAATTATGTTGTCTTATTCTTTGTGCCTGCTTTCCCCCTTCTTAAGTGGTTGTGCTGTTTCAGCTAGGTCCTCACTTGCTGTTTGTCTCTAACTGCTCTGAGACCCACAGAGCTGTGACCCTTGCTTGCTTGTCCTTGTAAATGCTCATCCCACTGCTTGATTTGAAAGATTTCTTAAGGCTGAGTCAAAATTTGCACGCAGCAGCTTCCAGGGGAGCTACTTCCATTTATTCCAGCACAAAGGCTACAAAAGGCACAACTGGAGAGGTGAAAGCGTTTGTTAAGAAACCTGCACCTTTGACTCCAGTTTGCCCAGGCTCTCAGTGCTGGCCCCTTCCTTAGAACAGGACTATTGAGAAGGAAGCTTATTAGGTTTGTGCTGCCCTCCCTGACCTGCTCAGCACATCCAGCTCCAAGTGTCTACCTAACTCGAAGTCTCACTTCTTACCTGTTCTCACTTCCCGTTCTTATAAAGCAAGCTTGGTCCTTGGCCAAGCTCTGTGTACCTGCTCCATCCTCCTTTCTTGGGAAAAATGACCTTTCTCATGGTGCCAGTTCAGCCTCTGCTTCTTATGCCCTGCTAAATCTATCAGGAAGAGAAAAGCAAGCTCTAAACCTATAGAACAGCCTGGTTGATGTGTGTTTGTCCAAAGCCTCTGCCTCCCACAGTGTAATTCATGAGTGTCCTATTCCCCTTGTGCCCCGCAACTTCTGCGACTACTGAGCATCTCTGCCAACATCTCAGTAGCTTAAAACCCTAATACAAGAGCTGCTTTGAATGCTAGTTTTTCACCCATCTATAGAACTACAGCGTAACTGCTCCCAGCCCCATCTCCTATGTGGTGCTGTTCCCAGTCCTTTGCTTTGTCACCTGCTCCCTACCAAGAGTAAGGGAGAGTTTTCATCACTCCTGGCCTGAGCCAGGTCCTGACAGTCTCAAAGGAAAGGAAAGGGTTGGGGAGTCTGGAAAGCTGAATCTTAACTCTTAGCAGAATTAGTTATTAAATAAAGTGCATCCAGTAGACAATCCATTGGCTTGCCACACATTTGCAATAGAAGAAAAACAAATGCAAGAGAAAAGTGGCGGTGTTTTCTCTGAAGGACAGCAGTATGTGTAGAGCTTGCCCTGCCCTTTGACATTGGATTAGCTAAGGGTGGCACTGAAACTAGGTGCAGGAAAGGGGGGAGCCTGGATTGGGAACCCTCCCCCCACCCGCCATTTGTGGTGACTGGATGCTGAAAGGCCCAGGGCAGGTACTGAAAGCTACTTTCATAGGAGGTGCAAGAGAGAAGACGAGGCCGGGCTCCTCTTCTCATCCACCGCCTCCAGTATGTAATCCTGGCAAGACAGAAGCAGAGAGAGCAGCAGGGTTAGCAGTCTCTGAGGATCACCCAGTGGTAAATGAAAACCATCTGCTGAGCTTCACTGTGACCTTCCTGCACAGCTTGGGCCCCTGGTGAGGAACCAGCAGAGCGTAGCCCAGTCAGAGCAGCAAGGAGCCTCAGGGAGTGCTCCACAGCCCATGGGACAACCCAAATCCAGATTAAATGCGCTCCCACCCCTCCTTCAGCCTGTAAGTAGAGCCTCTTGTCCTATAGGTGCTTCCAGACTGAGACACTCTTATTCTATTATTTTCTTCGCTGTCGCTGCTTGGGTGCTGCTTAGAGTCGCTGAGCTGGTGTTTTCCTGCATATGCCTTCAAATCCAAAGGGTACTGAAATAGTCAGTGCTATGTGCGGATAAAATGGGAGTCCAAGACTTGCTGGAGACGCTTGCTGTTGTCCTGTCTGTATGATGGTTGGGATTGGCTGTATCTTGCTCCTGAGGGATTGCTTAGTGCTGTAGCAACACACTCCTGGGCTTGAGCACTGTTTGAGAGGGTCAGGAAGCACATTTTGAGTTGTGCTTGGAAATCTAAGTACTGTAAAATACTTGTTTTATGAGTCTGAGCTGACTCCAGGGCTAGCTGAGTTTAGTCTTAATCTATTTTATTATCAGTGCTGCTCAAAATCTTCTAGATAACCTGCTTTTCACTGCCTCCCTGTTTGCAGTGTTATCATTTCAATGTAGTCACTTTCTTACTGTGCCTTGGTGAATCTTTATAACTCAGACTCTGGTTTCCTCTAAAGTCATGACTTCTTTTATGACTTCATGCTGCTAACTAGGCAGCATGAGTTGCATTTCTCTCATTTCACCCTGTATCTTCTTTTGCTTACATGAGTCAAGGGCTGGCCAGGGATTTAGCAAGCAGTAAATGCTCCAGCATGATGTTACCATGGCCAGTGTTGGATCCTTCAAAGAGGGCAGTGTGGCCATGTGCTGCTTTTGGCTCTCCCATCAGCACCAAGGAGATGTGGTGCCAAATTTGACCCCATTTGTCACTGTCCTGTGATAAGATTAAATGCAGATCGTTGATGGGCTGGCTCAAAGGACCCAATGTGCCTCATATTTCCCATCCTAACAGTTTGGCTGGACCTGGGAAGTCACTGGGGTGACTTTGACATTCAAGCCAATGACAGATTAGATGCAGGACCTGCTGCTTAAATCTAATGTCAGGAAGATGGAGGCACATGAAACTCCTGCAGCTGAAAGTAGCTAAAGGGAGTTTATCTAATCACTCTAGGGCAAAACCAGAGTCCCTGACGATGATTTGATTCTGTTAAAGGCTGAAATACCACAAGCAAACTCTGACATAATGTGTAAGGACCATTTGTTAGATATCCATAGCTTTTAAAAACAGATACTTAGTAACTGGTCCTACCTACTATAAGGCCAGAAAGAGATGGATAAAATCATGAAACTAAAGGTGTTAACAGCTTGTCCTAGTTTCTTGTTTCCACCAGTCACCATGGCAAACCCAAGAAGAGATAGAAGCTCCTCCCAAGTGCCTGAGAGACTGAGGAACGCAGAGTGCACATTTCCAGCTGGGATGGGTGTCATTATGCTTTTCGGGGTCAGTGAAAACATTTGCTTTTACAGCCATCACCAACAGGAGTGTAGGCACCTTTGTCATCCAGCTCAGCCTCTTGCTCTTACAGACATCATGTCACCTAATCCATGTTGGAGACACTTTTATCAGGTCAGCCTCAAAGGTGACAGGAGCCTTCAGCTACAGCTGTTTCAGATCATTCCTCCAGTGTCCTTCAAGTCTTTCCTTGTGATTCTCCAGTATGAGTCCTTGTTCCAGAACAGCTCTCAAACAATTCCTCTGTTTCCCAGTGTTAATAGTATTTTCCCCTGTGACTTCCATAACTTCCCAGTGAGAGCTCCTGCAGTAAGTCCTGTATTAGGTCAAAGCACTTGAATTCTGCATGAGGACTAAACTTCCCCGTTTGGTGGTACGTGGTGCTCTGGGGATGTGAAGTGCTCCCAGTATGATGGTGACCTTCAAGTGAAGCCCCTTGAGACCTCAGCCTGCCAATCCAGAGCCAGGTACAGCGGCAGATGGTATCTTCTCATCTTTTGAGCCTCGAGGAAACTGGTATGTTCTCCAGTAGCTGCAAAACTGTTTTGAGACGCGATGTTTTCTGCTTCTGCCGCTTGCTGCAGCACAACCTTTAGCAATGGCTTGCATCACAAAACTGACCTCTGCCAACCTCCTCAATCCTGCAGCACACAGGCCCTGCCTGCCCCACTCCTGTTTACGTCAGCCAGAGCTGCAGGGTCAGATCCCTGGAGCTGCTTTGGAAATTCACCCCCAGCTGCATTTTCTCTAAGGATTGATTTTTCTCAGGAGACTTCAGGGAAAAGCTGCTGTGTTTTTTTGTGTATCATTTACTTGTCTGGGCCTTGTTGGACATTCTCCAGGGATTCCAGGCCTTCACTTTGGGTAAATATTTATTCCTTGTTATTTGAAGCAAAGGATGAAAGCCCCACCATGCTCTCTGCACAGTGGTTTGTAGGTGCAGAGGTTTTTTTAGGACCATAAATAGATATTAGCAAATGAAGCTGTGAAAGCCACACAGTGGCTGCTCCTTGCATGGAGGGTGCAAGGAGCATCTTGTGGAGACAAATGGACAGCATAAATGTGAACATGAATGAGTGGGATATGTGTCCAAATAAGTTCAGGTGCAGGGCAGATGGAGAGAATATTATCACTGGTTACTGGTCATTGCTGCTGCTACAAATATCTGCATGGCAGATATTTGAGGTTGTGTGGACTTCAGATCTTGTCCCTGGATTCACATGTAATTCTGTTCCACAGTAGAAATTGCTGTAGTGAAATTATATTTTGAAAATTGTTTTGGGACTTCATAGGTCGTGTGTTGCAAAATTATGCGACCTGGCTGCTTTGCTCAAAATTGTACTCTGAAAACGGAATCAACAGTATTTCAAAACATAGCACAAACATTTTCTGCTTCAAAAAGGCTTAATGAGGGCTCCAGTTTGCAATTCATAAAATACGAAACGTCAAAGCAGACGTGCTTCTGGTGCATGTTTTGCTTTTGTCAAATCTCTGGTTTGACAGAAAAAAAAAATTCTCTGGAAAGTTACTGATCACGTCCTGACAGGGATTTATTAACTAGTCTCGATAACACATGCCTAGGTAATCCCTTCTTAAAGGCAATGTGCTATGTCTGCCTGTCTCGGGGAGGGGGCCCCAGCTGTATTCATCATCTTCCTGATATAAAACCCTGCCAGTTCTGTGGACGCAGGGCACAGGGAAGGTTTCCTGCTGGGACACAGCAGGATTTACCCCCAGAGACCTGTTGTACCACCAACCCACTTGTCTCGACGCCCACCAAGCCGTATGTCCCCAGAGGCAGCGCGTTGCCATCGCTCCCGCACGACAGGGTGGCGGACGCCCCCTCTCTCCCCTGCTGCAAGGGGCTGATTTTTGTCATTGTGGCGACCTGACGTGGCATTGGTGCCATTAGGCAGGGACGTCAGCAGTTCCCTGTAAACGTAAGCTGCTAAGAAATGGATGTGAGCTGCCCACGGCCTCTCAGCTGTATTATGGGCCATTCAATGAGGACTACCTGTTCCTTAAAGATTCTGCTCACACAGTGAGCGGAGGCAAATAATTAAGGGCCTTTGGGCTGCTGAAGTTGTGCTAGACACCAGGCAAATAATCATATTGTAAATTGTGCATTCTGACTGAAAGGGGAAAAGTGTAGGTCTTTTTTTCTGTTGTTTTCTTACCACTTGATCTTACTGCTCTTTCAGCATCCTTAACGAGGCTCTTTTCCCAGTTAGAATGAATTAGAGACCCCTCTCTTAACCGCATCCAGTGAGATCTTACCCCAACCTCTCCATTCAGATTTGGAATCACAGCCTCCTTTGTTTCTTAAGCCTTAACAAACATCATGCTTTGGAAAAGGTGTCTCTCGCCTGCACAGTAACCTTGAAAATCTCAGCCTGTGCTTCGCCATAAAATTTAACACAATCTTGTGGCCCTCCTCTCACCCATTTCAAAGGGTAGTGACCTGCTCACCCATAATACTATTGCCTGGAGATACAACAGTCTTACAGATGCACAGCATTTTGTAGCTGCATGTGAATGCTGATTGATAAAAGGTAAATTGCATTTTGCTGCAAATTTAAGCCAGCTTCTCTCTCTGTCTCTGCATATAACACGCAATGCCCAATTTCTGCCTGAAGAGCCTTTTCTACCGCAAGTAGAGTGTCCTTTTTCTCTTTGCAAAATTACTTGTGTGGGACATCTGCTGGCAAAATGAACCCCCAAAGTATGACATTCCTGTGAAATAAGATTTTAGGGAGAATTATGTGGAAAATAAAGGAATGCTTTGCAGCATTTTCTCAGCACTGTGGTCTGAAAGTAATGTCTGGAGAGCGCTCGGAAGCAGAAGCCAAGGGAGAAGGGAAGTGACTGCAAGCAGCCTGTGGTTATTTCTGCCTGCCATCTGTGTCATTACGCAGCCTGTCATGTTGATTTGGGAACTTCAGAGCAGCAGCAGGAATAGGCACAGGGCCTTTTTGCTCCAAATGCTCTCTCAACTTAACCAACTAGAGCCTAATGAGCTTTTGCTTTTCTCGTTGCTGTTGCTGTTTTGTTGCTCCTAGGAGCTCTGCTGGACATGAGGACATGACCGAACTGCTCTGGTGGAAAAACCCAAGTCTCCGGTCTCGCACTTGTTCCCTACGGGGGAATGTTCCTGGTGGATGCACCCAGAGAACAGATGCTTCAGGACAAGACCTCTGTCTTCCTCTTGGCTGTCCCCATTGTGAATAAATTACGACAGAATTCACACCGACCACAAG
>JAVCKT010081564.1:0-14845 GCA_032273925.1 Rhynchotus rufescens
ACTATGTGTTACCCCTCAGAGAAATCACAACGAATTAAGATGAAAGATAAACATATCCGACCAAGAACCCCGGGGAATCAAAGCTCAAGGCGCAAGCTGAAAAGCATCATTTTAAACGAAATAACCAGACCCTTACCCTCATGCTGCACACATCCAATTTATGCCTTTTGTTAAGTCAAACATTTTTATCTTTAAAAATACATACTCTATTTAGGGTCCCGCATCAGCAAGAGATGAACTCAAAACATTGCACTGCAGATGATGCTTTCTGCAAGTAGCAGAAAGTATTTTTTAGTGATTTTCAGCTATTTATCTCACCAGTGGCTACACTCTCTGAATTAAGGTGCCCAAACACACCTCCACATCACCTGGTTTCATCTTGGTTACCTTTTCCGGGCCTTTTTCTCCCCAAAAAAGGCCACTCAAGAACTTACATGAATCATAATGCAAACAACTACGTCAATAAAACGCCAATATAAAAACAAATGAATAAAAAATAACAGAATGAACCCTAAGATCGCTGCTGGCAGGTGAGGTGCCCAGCGCTTACATAAGGGACATTCCCCTCGAGCGCGGCTGCGGATTCCCGCTCTTCCCCGCGCGGCCAGGCCGCTTCCGAGCGGATTCCTTTTCCCCTTTCCTCCCTCATTTTGGGGGAAAAAGGCACCAAGCTGAGGACGTTTCCCCACCCCTCTACCCACTTCCCCCTCCCGAAGCCGAGGTGCTGCCGCGGCTTTTCTGCCCCTCTTTCCTGCGCGCTTTTTGCCTCCCGGCGCCCAGGGGCGGCGGCGCCTCTGCTCCCGGAGGGCGCGGGGGGACAACAAGGGTCCGACCGGCCGCCCTTCCCGCGGGGAGAGGAGCCGTGCAGGGATGAGGAGCGCGGCGGGGCGCCGCCAGGCCCGCGGCCGGACGGCGGGAGGGAGGGAGGGAGGGAGGGAGGGCGGGAGCCGCGGCCTCGCGCTGCCGCCGCCGCCGGGGCGGAGGGGCCGCCGGCGCGGAGGGGGAGGCGGCCGGGGCGGCCGCCCGGTCCGTACCGTAGATGGGCCGCAGGCGCCGGTCGTTGGGGTCCTGCACATGGCCCCGCGCCGCCATGATGAGAGCGCAGAACCGCAGTGCGCAGCCGCCGGCCGGGGCCGGGGCCGGCCCGGGGGCGGGGGGAACGAGGCCGCGCCGCCCGCCTCGCCCCGCGACGCTTCCTCCTCCTCCTCCTCCTCTTCCTCCGTGCCCCCGCTATCGCCTCGGACATGTCGCGATATCGCGCGCGCGAGGGAGGGAGGGAGGAGGCGGCCGGGCGGAGCGCCTCGCCACAGACTTTCCCGCCTTTTCCTGCCCCGGCCTGAGGCGACCGGCCCTGCCCGCGTAGCGGCCTGTGGCGACGGCGCCTCCCGATCGGGAATCGCTGTGGGAGAAGGGAAAGGGCGAAGGGAGAGATCAGCTGGGCGGGGGAATGTGTGGAGAGGGGAAAGAGCCGTGCGAAAGCTAAAGTTCGGCAGCTCCAGGTGGATCTGAGTGCCCCGAAAAGCCACTTTTTAATGGTGTCAAACTGAGATGAAGTGCTGCGTGTTGTATATTTTTACCTACACCTCATAGTTTTCTATAAATCGCAAGAATTATATATAGTTAGCATGTTCTGCTCTTTATCGTACAGGTGTTCCCTTGCAAAGTGAACACAGTAGGGACCCTTTCGGCTCCGTCTCGCTGAAGACAGCTAAAAGGATCTAACTGGTTTAAACGCACACATCCAATGCTCTTTTTGAGAATTAAGGCTTGTGCCTTAAGGTTAATGTGTGCAGAATGAATTTTCTGCTGCCTTTTGGCTGACAAAATGGGGTGGTTTCTGTAAGTGGTTGTAGGAAACCACCAAGGACATCTGAAAGCGGCCGCCCTGCTACCGAGCACAGGGATCTTGGAGAGCCAGGAGCAGGAACACGGATCTATCCGACCAAACACAAATCCTGCTCGAAAAGAAACACGAGAAGTGTTTATAGCCAAATAAACTCCGTAACGCCCTGCCCCAGTAAGCAGAACAAGCCGCATCAAACCTAGATGGTTTCCGGACATGCTCAATAAGTGGATGGTAGCATTTTTCCCATCAAAAAGTCAGCAATTCATAACAGGTATCAAGGATACATTTTGCTTTAGTAGGAACCTGGAGTAATAATTTAATACTCTGTTGCAAGCTGTGCCTAGCTAATGCTTGCAGAAGAGAGACAGTAGACATTGACATTCACTGGACCTGAAAAAAAATACATATATATAACATTCCATTATTTGGATTATAATTATGCTCCATAACTTAAACTCTCTAGCCATTACATCTTATATCTGCCAGCATCTTGAACATCATGTATATGTGTCCTTTCACTTAAGGAAAGAGAAGGATAAAGACTGAAAGCATCTATCAGGCCAACCTTTTCCCTCCATACAACTTTGGCTGATAACTGAGTACTGATTTGAATACTCTATAGATTTCTGTGTTGATTTGGCAATCCTTGTGGGTGCAAAAAAAATATATATATATATATATTAGTTTTGTATATGTGACCAGATATGGATGAGTGTAGTAGCAGTATGCAAATAGATCTTCTGCCATGAATTATTGCTCGGTTATATTTAATATTCAATCTTTAATTACTTCAAATACAAATTATAGCATGTGCCTTCCAAGAAGCTATCGTTTCTGTGCAAGGTTGTAGCTACAATGACTATCTGCTCCCTTTTCCCTAGGAACTGTTTGTTCCAGAGGAGCTGACTCCCTTTCCTCCTACTCGTTACAGTGATGCGGCTCCGTTCCTTGGTGAGCTCAGCATTTGTTTTGGCTTTCAGAAAGGGCAAGGTGAGACATTACACAGGAAATAATTCCAGGCCTGGCTTAGTCCTACTGTAGCTTGACTTGTGTCTGCTTGTTAGTAATGGAATTGGTGCCGTACTTTATCCACCCGTGGGCTGCACACTTCCTACATGCACCAAGTGCCTCCTAGTCCTCACTCCTCCAACAGAGCCCTTGTTACAAATACATTGCCTTGGTTTAGCTTGTGAGGAAATGGAAAAACTGCCTTATTTTTCTCTTGTTTGTTTGGAATTTTAAGAACTATTTTTTTTTTTAATCAAAATTTCAGTTTCACTGAGAGGTCCAACTTTAACCCGTAAGTGAAGAAGAATGTGGGAGAAAGTGATGCTTCAAATGCTTCCCAACATTCCTTCATGCTAATTTCTAACATAATTAATGGGAAAACATCACTTTTAAGTCTACAAGAGACTGGTAATCAGAAGTAAAACCTCACAAATCAACTAATTAGAAACACTTCTCATTGAGCATCTTCCCATCTAGGCACCTTTTAGTAAAGTCGGTGCTACAGAGTGGCTAACATTAATGTAATTTTGAGAAAGGAGTTTTTTGTGTATATTGGGGGGCAGATCCCAAACCAGACAAAAGTCTGCCCCGGGTTCCTTTACTGCAAAGCTGCACAGAGCCCCAGTGACCTTCTTACCCAGAGCGAGCCTGCTCAGGTGAATGCTGCAGCTGATGCAGAGGAAACCCATCTGTGGTTGCACTTGCTCGGAGAAGCTGGTTTCCTTTTAGCAGATTACACAATTAGCAACATTCGTTAACAATCTCTTTAAAGCTGAGTTTGACCAGAGGCTGTTTCTTTTACAGGAGAAGAAGTGCTGCATGCAGGGTGGCTCCCACATTACTCCTTCCCTCCAAGCTCTTCTATGTGAGTCTTTCCTGGCCTCCTAAAATCCCATGCCAAAAGTGTCCCTCATCCTCCAGGACTACACTGTGCTTGGCCCTGTAACCAGCTACATGGTTCCTGCTTGGTTATGGCAGTTTTCCTGAAGTACATGGATGAAGGACATTCAGGCGCCTAACTCCCCTTGCTTGACATTCACTCCTGGAACCCATCACACTCCTAGGATTTGGTGAAACACCCCCAGAAGACATCTCTCCCTGTGCAGGTGCATGGCCAGGGGCAAAGCGCACAGCTTGGTAGCTTTAGCTCCAGGACAAGCTCTTCACAAAGGCGCTGAGGGAGAATAACCCTTGGGAGAACCACTGACACACAAGGAGCTGGGGTTTAGCCCAACAAGGTGAAAGCCAAAATGGAGAGGAGCCCTGGAGACCCCTCAGGAAGCACAGAGAAAGCAGAGCCATCCCTGGGGACACCCGAGGAGAGGAGAGCACAGGAGCGGGGTCCCCATGACCCTCAGCCACCCCTGTCCCCTCACAGCCCCAAGCCCGACCCGGCCGCAGGAGGCGGGACCCGCCTTCAAATACCGCGGGGGGCGGGCCTACCAGACCAATGACGTCTGCGCCAGCCAATCCACGCCAGGGGGAGGCGGGGCCAGATGGAGCAATGAATGGCAACCGCTGGGGCTAATCAGCACGCGGCACGGCGCGACGCTGGCCAATGGGGAGGCGGAGGGCGGGCGCGGCGGGGCCGGTAGGAAGCGCGGGGAGGGTTCGGGCCCGGTGTCGGTTCCCGAGGAGCCGGTGAGTGCCGCCCGGGGAGGGGGGGAGGGAGGTGGGAAAGGGACCCAACCGTTACCGGGGAGGGCGCGATTCCTCCCGGAACGGTGGCCCTATTCCCCCCCCTTTATGTCTGAGGGGGAGAGGATGTCCTTAACCGCCCCCCGCGAATGTGTGGGGAAAAGGGGTGCCCCCCCCCCAAACGTCTGAGGGGAAAAGGGCCCCCACACACCCCAGAGTCACTGAGGGGAGGGGGGTGCCTCCTCCCCCAGCGCCCGCCCCGTAGCTGAGGGGAGGGGGTGACCCCCGATGAGATGCAGCTGCCCTCAGACCTTTGTCGTTGTGGGGAAGGGGGTCCCCATCCAACAGCCCCCATGTCCCCGCAGGCCTCCTCCTGCCTTTGAGGGGAAAAAGGGGTCCCCATCCCTGTGCCCCCCAGCCTGGGCGTTAGACTCAGGTTGTGCCCCCTCTTCCCCCCCATCCTCCTCTTAAGGGGTAATCCGCACGGCTGCACGTGCGGCCTGGTGCCCCAACACCGCGGTCCTCAGGGAGAGCTGCTCCCTCCCGCCGGGGCCCCACGGAGCTGCAGGAATTGAAACAAC
This sequence comes from Rhynchotus rufescens, assembly GCA_032273925.1. NCBI lineage: Eukaryota > Metazoa > Chordata > Aves > Tinamiformes > Tinamidae > Rhynchotus > Rhynchotus rufescens. The sequence goes on from JAVCKT010081564.1 coordinate 5,074, forward strand.
TCGCGACTCTTCCAGGGCCGCCGCTGAACACGGGGCGCGCGGCCCATGGGAGACGTTCCCGTGTCACCGCGGACGGCCCGTCCTGCCGTTACCGGCTGAGGAGAATCGAAACCGTCCCCTTGCGCTGCCTTCCCGTTCTGGGAGGGGAAAACTGGCCATGGCTGCGGTTACGGAGCCGGAAACCCAGCTGTGTGGCAACTGGTAAGAAACGAAACCGCTTGGCAGAAGCGGCGCTGCGCGTTGGGTGCTGTGCAGATAAGCCCAGAGGTCAAATGAGTAAGCGATAGATGTTCCCTTCGAATGCTGTGGAGTACCAGATAACGCGAGTTAGTCAGGAGAATACTTTCATTTTAGGATCTCAGTTCTGCTTTTGCCTTGCTGAGTATTAGCTTGTTAAAAAGCTACTTTTACAAACAAATTTCTTGACTTTCTGACTTAGAGATGAATAGAGAGAAATCAAGCTGTTAAGCAAAAATGAAGAGTTTTTTTTTTTTTGTTTGTATTTGCCTCATTTAGATGAGAACAGAGGACTTGATAAATTTTCCAAGAGAAACATTGGAATCGAAATAGTTTCTTGCAACATCAGCCCAGTTTGCTTGTGAGAAGTGAATTTGTGCTGTTTTGACAGTGCTGTTGGACTTTGTTGCTTTGCCAGACTGTTGCCTGGTTGGGGCCTGGCGAGGGATAAAGCTGAACAGCTGTAGTGGTTTCCCTTTGTGGCGAGGAAGGGCACGTAAACAGGTTATAAAGCTGATTTTGATGTTTGAGGGCTGATCCCTCAGGGAGGGGGAAGGGGAACTGATATGTGTTCATCTAGAAATAATGCTACCTGCTTGAGATAGAAATAGGACTAAGCTCCTACTGCTTCGGTCCCACTTGTTCTTTCCCAAGCTCACCTTGTTGTTTTTTGGAGGCTTGGCATCCTCCCAGCATTAGAAAAATAAGTGTCTTTGGAATTGAGTTAGGGATCATGGGCAGAGTAATATGGATGCTGTTATTGTACCTTTTAACCGATCTATTAACACGGATGATAACTTATATACACTACAAAGCTTCCCTTTTCCATGAGGAATTGAATCCACCTTGATTTTTATCTTTATGTAGTGTGAAAAATGTGACCCCTGCATGCTGAATACATTCGTGTGCTGATTCGGAGCATGGAGGCCTGGTTGGGCTTACGTTTATCTTTAGTTGGGCAGTTCTCTTAAAACACAAATTCTTAGAAAACTTTGTTAGGATTTTGAAAAACTACTCAAAATTGTTGCCAGCATTTTTTCTGAAATGTAACTCTTTCTATCTCTCTTCTAGCAAAAAGGATATTCCTGTTGCCAATTTCACCATCCACGAAATCCACTGTAGCAGAAACATTGAAGTGTGTTGCTACTGCCATGAATCAATCCCAAAGACTGAAATGAAAAACCATGTTGAGTCTGAGCACGTGCAGGTAACGAAGAAATTTTGCCTATATATTAAAAAGAAAAAAAAAAGCTATGTTTTATGGAAATGAATCTAACAAGATGTGTTTATTGTAGGTTACCTGTAAATGCAGTATGAAGATAGAAAAAAGTCTCTTGGAGGATCATGAGGTTGGTGGATTTTGTTTATAGACCCTCAAAATATTATCAATCACTGATTATGAAGCCTTTCTGTCAGCCAAACCTGGCTATTAGGTGATTTGTACATGTCTTTGCCTTTTTTAACCATGCTTTATAAACTCTGAAAAAATCAGTTTGTTATCTGCCTTAAAATGGTGTAAGCTGCTCAAACCTCTGCATCATCATCTGCAATGATAGGTATTTTGTCCCTATTAAAATGGAAAATAGTGTGCTACTTCACAAGGATATGATTAATTGAATTTCTTTTTCATTCCCTTAACTTTCTACACCTTTGTCTTCACAGAAGTCATTATATGAATTTTAAGAGCTTGTCGTGTCTGAAGAGGCTTTTAAAATAAGCTAAGATAGGATACACTTTTTTCTTTTTCCTTGTTAGTGAATCCAGTTCCATGCTGTCACCTTTTTATAAACTTCAGTATTTTATCTTCCAGTGCTCATTTGAAGGTAGCCTTAGTTGCCTTAGAGGTCTGCTAATTGGTGGTGAGAAAAGGTGAATTTCTTGGAGAAAATGCCCAGTGTAAAAGTCCAGTAGTTTATTCTGTTATCCTACATTTGTTTTTGTGTGTGTGTTTGTTTATAAAGCAAGTGATGATCTCCTACTCCATCTTCTATTTTAATATATTTCATGCGCCTTTAGGCAACCATATGCTTAAAGTCCTACAAAGTTGGCAAGTTTTTAATGTAAATTGTCTGGCATTTAGTGTAGGGTTCTAATCTGTAGACTTAAAAAAAGTCTTGAAAATCTTTAATCTTTTTTTTCTGAATTATTTGGTATGTTTTATTTCTATGCTAATTTTTATCATGTTTCTCCTGGGCACGGTAATTCAACACAGGATGTTCTAGTCCCTCAGCAGGTATGCTTACGATTGCACAGCTTATACAACATGTTCTTACATTTCTTACAGAGTTTCTCATTTCAGCCTCTTCTTTTGTGTAGCTCTGTATCTGGCTAGAGTAACAATAGGCTGTTCAGCTCCTAAGTAAACCGAGAACCTTTGCATTGGTCCTGGATATGTGAGGAATAATCCCATTTTCTCTTGTTTTCAGGCGTCAGCGTGCCCTTTGCGGCCTGCAGTCTGCCAGCACTGTGACCTCCAGCTCGCATTCAACAAGCTCCACGAGCACGAAAGTTATTGTGGGGCCAGAACCGAGAGGTGCAGTGGCTGCGGGCTGAACGTGATGGTCAAGGATCTGAAGGAGCACCCTCGGGTCTGTGGGAAAGAGGGCAAGCAGGGAAGGGCAGGCAAAACTGTGCCTCGCTTTGAGCATGGGGATGCTGATTTGCGTTCCCTTCGAGACATTAAAAACCAGCTAAGATTAGATAACTACGCTGGGCCTTTGTGGAGAATGCCCAGGGTGCTTGAAAATCCGCTTTATAGCAACTCTGTCGGGGACAAAGCACTAAAGGACATTAGGAGAAGAAATGTTTCAGCAGGACAAAGAAATTGGAATCAAGGTAAGGTGTAGATAAGGGTGGTAATTTGCTTCTAATTTGGCAGTGATCCAGTATGAGGCTTGATAATTGCTTTATGTGAAAGCACCGAATAATGTAAAATACTGGGGCAATATGAGTGGGACTTATTTTTTTTTTCTGCTGTTGAATAGAACTGCAAATACATAAACCAATTAAAGAGAGAATTGGTGAGATACCTGCTGTTAAAGGCTAGTACACTGCCTGTTCTCTTATCACAACAAGCAGCCAGTTTAAAAATGAAATCGGAGTTGTTTGCTCACTGCAACTTCTGTCCATTTTTATTTAGCTGCTGTGCTCTTTGCTTCGGTTAAGTAACAGGGTAGGTAAGATCTGTCCATGGGTTCACGTTTGTGGTGCTGAGCGTTTCTGCTGTAGAAGCCTGTTGGGACATAGCAGAGACTGTAAATGCCTCTGCTCTTTGCACTTGAGCCTCTAATCTCTGACCTCAACATGCAGAGGGTCATGGTGTGTTTGAAGACATACCCGCTCCATGAGTTCTGTGCCAAACGCCTGCTCTGCTTTATGTTTTGGGCTGCCTAGGGGATTTAACACTGCAGGATACTAAGTTAGAGGCTTCACTAAGACTGCCTTGCTTGTAGAAATAACATCTGGGTTTATTAATAAAGCTAAATAATCTAGAGGGCTATAACTTGTAGGCTACTTGTATTAGGCTTTATGTAAAATTCTCATATAATTGGCACAAATTAAATACTCCAGCTATTTGAAATATGCCAGCATGGGAGGAAAGCTTGGCCTTTCTTTAGCCATCATTAATTCAGGCTTGGGTCTTGTCGTCTTGTCTTGGACCCTTTTTTTTTTTTTTTTTTTTTTTTTTTTTTTTTTTTTTTTAGTGCAGCCTTACTCCCAGAAAATGATTCAGGGTTTCTTCTGTATACAACTCCCACAGTTCTCAGATATCATATCATGAAAGGAACTAAGTTTTCCCACTGATGTGCTGAAGAAACAGGACAGAAATGTTTCAGCCTTGTAAGGAGGAGGGACTGGACTACAATATTTTATTTGGACCACATTCACAATGTAGACTACAGAACTTTCCTCAATATAACTTTCATAAAGCTCCCAGTAGCTGTTTTAACTAGCAGCTTAATGTCTGTATTTGTGGTAAAATGCTCAAAATGTTCCCACGTTCAAGCCTTATGTGAGCCTGTGGCATGAAGGAAACAACTTCTTTTTCTCTAGTTCTCTTGCTTTGTTACAAACCAAAATAGGAAGACTTTTCCTTCTTCCTCCAAAATTTTGTGTGTGTGGGGTGCCCATCTGAGGCTTGGACAGGCTGAACTCAGTGAGTATCCACATCTGCACGTGGAACATGCTCCGTGTGACTAGTTAATGTATTTTAGAAAGTAACTCCTTGTTCCAGGATTAGCTTACTGTAAAATTCATGGTATTTATCTTTTGAAGAGGATGACCTGGAACCACTGGCGAGAACTAAACCCGGCTGCTCGCCTCCTGAGGAGCAGGCTGCCAGTCTGGACCACCTGCTGGCCCTCAGCCTGCAGAGCGAGGCCCACGGCCACGGCAGCAGCGCAGCCCACGCGCCCGGCGCCCGCTGCAAGGACCGTCCCACCAAAGAGCCCCTGCCCTCCGCCCGCCTCGGCGACACGGGCGAGCCAGACCTCTCTTGTGATTCTCTAGAGTCCTTTACCACTTCCAACCTCGTAAAAAGTAAGTATAAGCACCGACTTCTTTTTAATCTCTCCTTAAAGTTGAGAGCAAGAGGGACAGAAAGACCAGGTTCTTGGCATTGGAGGGAAGATCGGGGATTTCTTTCTTTTTAGAAATGCCCAGTGTGCCCTTTACAGCTCCCTCTACATTCTTGAAAGCAAGAACAATAAAGCAAGAACAGCAGGGGAAGAAGGAATAAAAGCAATTAGTGAATGCTGACCTTGATTTTTAAAGGTCAGCATTTTAAAATTTAAAAGAATATTAAAATTCTTTTCAACTTAAAATACTTGAAAAAAGTAAAAGATGTTCTTGCTATCCTAGAGCTGCAAAAGTGCCTTCCGTGCAATCATTCAATGTGAAACAGCAGAAGCTCTAACTTGATGTCGTTCTGAAGAGTTTGTTTTGTTGTGTTTTGAACAAAAGCTTTGTGCCTGTGGAGGTGAGAAATTAGTAACAAATGAGTAGCTGGCAGTGTTTGTTTGTTGAATGAACATGGCAGGAAGAGAGGCTCTGAGGTGAGACCTAAAGTGCCAGGTTATTTTAGAAAATAAAAATGGAAGGGTTATCTGCAGTGGTGAAGGGCTCTTGTACCAGACCAGGGGATATGTATGTGACCCAAAAAGGTTGTGTTTGTTCAGGATGGCCCGAATTTAGGGTGTGAAGTTGACCACGTGGAACTAGAGGAGCTATTTCCTCGGCCCTGACTCCGAGTGCTTCCTGGGCGCAGAACGGGAGCCCGTGCTCGGGAATGGGGAGCGGCTGAGCCGGCTGCGTCGGCCCCTTCCCGGCGGAGGACGTAACCTGCTCACTTCCCTTGCAGGCAATGAGATCATGTTGCCGTGTGAATTCTGTGAGGAGCTCTACCCGGCGGAGGACCTGATTCTTCATCAGGTTGAGTACTTCTTGTAATTGTACGCACGGGGTTGCGGTACTGACATTTTTCAGTTCCTGTGACTTAACACAGTGTTCACTCAGGGATAATGTCAGAACTACAGCAAGTCTTTCTTTGCACAGCGTGGTTTTTAAAAGGCCATTTGTGCTAAACAGAATAGCTCATTTTTCTGTGTTGCTTGCCCAACAGACAGGTTGTAATCCAGCAAGTGCCTTTGCATCATTCAGTAAGAGAAGTTCTTCTCCAAAGCCCCGAAAATATGAGGATTTGCATGATTTTGGGCCCAGAAGCAGGAGATCCCGGCCCCAAGCTGTCCAGGCAGAAGGAAACATTATCATTCCATGTGAATTCTGTGGCATCCAGTTGGAAGAGCAAATCCTCTTTCATCACCAGGTACTGATTCGATCTGCCTTGCGCTCTGGTTGATTTTTGCAGGACTCCCCTCCTTGCCCCCACCCCATCTAACAGTTTTTGGAAGTGCAGAATCCAAGGGCTGCCTCATCCGTAAGCTTTTAATAGTTTTGTTGAACTTTTTGTATGTTAATCAGAACTTCTTAAGGACTAATCCTTAAGAATTCAGGACTAATTCTTAAGAATTAGCGACTGGAGTTGAATTTCTGTAATGTAGACTGTCTGCTAACCAGCAAAAGGACATGGACGCGGTGTGTGTAACATTCTGTGTTCTAAGTGGTGCTGCTGGTAGCTCAAAAAGGGAAGGAATTATCTTTTTTTTCCAGTTCACAATAGCATTGATGCAGACTTGTTACCTGGGACTTGCTCAGACTGACACGAGCAGCGCTCCAGACCGCTCGCTGCAGGCCTGGGGCTGGCTTAGAGGGCCATGTTTAGGAGTGAGAAACAGAGTGCAGAGGATCAGAGCGTGGCCTTGGGCTCACTGATAGTGATGGTGTGTCCTGTCAGCAGGACGGACTGAGCCTCAGTTCTGGTTTTGTGTCAGAGAAAATGTGGGTGTCACCAAGCCTTAGTGCCACGTCACTACCAGCTGTGAGCTTGGCAGAGGGGGCGCTTTGCAGTGTTTTCATGGGAATGAATATGAACGAGCTGTCATCCCAGTGCTCACGTTTATCCCTTGCTTTAGGACCAGTGTGACTTGTGCCCAGAAGCAGCCCTGGCGGCAGCGCCGTTGCCATCGCAGCAGCCCCCGGCCTGGCAGGACGGCGCCGGGGACGGGGACTCTCCGGAGCTGGCGCGGCGGCGCCTCCGGCACCAAGGTGCGGCCCCAACGCGGCCTCGGCCTCGGCCTCCTCGGCCTCCTCGCGTTGGCAGCGTGGCTCCTCGTCTGCCACGTGGGGTGCAGGTTCTGCTCCATCTGCAGGACGTCAACATCGTGGGTTGGCTGCTGTTCTAGCTTTATGGGAGAAGGATTAAATCACTGTCGCTCAACAGAAGATCGTGGTTATGCAGTTCAGTGCTGCTGCAATGGAATTAGGGTCTAGTTTTGTTACACTGATTTGAACGGTGTCTAACGTCTCCCGTTGCGTTTGCTGTTCCCAAAACGCGCTCCCTTCTTGTCCTTCCAGGAGATGTTTCCCCGCGGTGCCCAGACGGCTTCAGGCAGCAGAGGTTCGGCTACCCTGGGCGAGGAACCAGGCCCCTAAATAATGCGGGAAACGGCAGGAGCGCCGCCGCGCCGGGCTCCTCCGGAGCGAGAGCCGCCGATGCCGCCGGCTTCAGAGGGAAGCCCCGCAAGGCAGCGGCCCACGAGGGGAGAGCCAAGCCCAGGGCCGCGCTCGAGCCGGCCGGTGGGGCAACGCCGCGACCGCGGGCGCCTCCCGGCCTCCAGCTGGAGGGTTTCACCCCCGGCTTCTCACGGGCTTCTCCAGCACAGCGCAGGTAAGGCCGGGGTGAGGCCCTGCCAACGGGCTGCCCTTCTGAGCCCCACGCTGGGCCCGTCCTCCTGGAGAAGGTGCCGGAGGGGCCGTGTGTGGGTAAGATCCACTCTGCTGGAAGTGGGGAACACTCTTGGACATTCTGATCTTTGGATAGTGACAACGCAACAGCAGAAACAGTGACAAACCCCACTCTTCTGGTGATTTTCCTACAATGTAAATCCAGCTTTGCTGGTATTTGTGGCTGGGTTTCACTCGGTTCAGTTTGGTTGTTGCCTGTCATTCTCAAACAGGAAAGTTAGATCTGTTTATATATGAAAATGGAGTGGACAGGAAGATCACTTGGAGACTAAACACGGGGTAGTTCGTGCTGCTGATTTTTTTCCAGAGACCTCAGTAATGCTGCAAGTTTTCTAAACCTAAGATGAAATGCGCAGATCTTAGTGGTGCCCATCTGGCTCATCATCTCCTTCCCTTGCTGCTTTATCCAGCTTGCATTATGTGGCGTCTGAATCAGCTGCGTTTCCTGCAGTGCATGTGGGTTAGGGAAGTGCATAAAGGCACCAGGAATAGAGGACCTGGTTCTTCTGCTGCAAAATATCCGGGTTAGAATCGAGGAGAAGAATAAAAGGCTTGCAGGCCCTTCCAACCTCCTCGGGCTTGAAGGGCCTGTGGTTATTCAGCAGTGAAAGCACCAGGTTTCTATAGGGTTGCCTGATCTGAAAGCTTCCCTGTTCCTCTACAGCCTGGGAACCAGAGGAGGAAGGACGCCGGGCGGCCCAGGCAGCTTCAGGAACAGGAACATGAAGGTAAAGCAGCCCGGGCCCAGTCAGTGCTTGGCCTTTCGCTCTGTGTTCTGACACAATGGTGACAGCCTCCAAGAAACGTGCAAATGTTGCAGCCTGGAAAAGGGCTCCAGCTTTGTCCCTGCCCCCTTGGCCCATCCCGTGTGCCTGGTTAACGAGGTTAAACCCCTCTTGTTCCGAGGGGTTCCTGCCTCATCATGTTCATGTGGTAGCTGCGGGCACCGCGCTCACCTCCTGCACGGGCTTTGCTGCATGAAGAGCTCTTGGAGGCTTTGGTGCTTCAAGGGGTTTTGCACCCATGGCTTTTATCAAACATTCATAAAACATTTTCATTTTTCCCTTCCCTCTAGACAAAAGCCCAGGGCCCAGAGTTTGGTTATGCAGAGGACAACTGATCTGCCACGTTGGAACTGTGTATTTAGCACTCCACGCCCTCCTACTATGCACTACACGACTTACCTGAGCGCAACTAACCGCTATATTGCCATGTCATTGAAGACTTTCTATCGATTCACATTTTTATAGGCAGTGATCTTTTATATGTATTTTTAATTTGTGAGAGTATCCTCCAGGTTTTTACCTCAGTGATCTGTCCTAGCACCATCCCACGTCGGCAGATATCCTAGGTGGGGATCTCCATGTTCCACCTTGGCCTTTTGGGACCGCCAGCGCAAGAGAAGTTGACGCACTCAGCGTTGAGATCTTCCCGCTGAGGACAGCAGCAGCGGGCGGTGGAGAAGCAGAGCCCGGCGCCCAGGCTGCGCTGGGGAGGAGCTGCCCCTGGTAACTTGCTCACTGGGGGGCTGGAGTCCCCTGGGAGGAGCAGCCTGTGCTGCAGAGGGGGCAGCTGAACCTCCTGCTGCTCCCTGCCTGGGCCCAGCAAAGCCCCAGAACTGCCCCTAGGGTGGTGGTGGGGGGGTCTCCATCTCCAGCTGCAGCTTGTGGTACCTCCAGCGCCCACATGGGTGGGATCCTGAAGCTCTACGGATGAGCTCCGATTCTGTGGTTCTGCTTGGCGAAAGGCTCTTTAACAGTGTATTCGTTTATGCTTTTTAAACTCCTTGTAATAAAATTTATCTAATGATGGCCCAAAGCCTCGTGAAGGAGAAGTCTGTGACAGGACGTGGCAGAAGTTCAGTCAGGCCTAGGCTGAGGGCAGGTTTCTCACCCAGCATCATCCTTTGGCAGCTCCCCTTCCCTCCTTATCACCTCATTCTCACTGAACTCTGCTCTATTTGTCAGGGTCCTGGGGGCCTTAGGAAGAGCTTAGGGAGGGGGTCCTGATCCAAGGCTCCTTAACCACCATAATCCTGGTCCTGGAGCAGCTGGGAAGGGGGCTCCTCACTTAGGAGCAGGGTCACACAAGCCCCAAGAAGGGCAGGAAACTCCTGATCCCCACTGGGTCCTTGGTTCTAAAATAAAGACATTTTACAGCTGCCTCCACCAAT
>JAVCKT010081595.1:0-14844 GCA_032273925.1 Rhynchotus rufescens
GCCACCAGGGCACACTGCTGCCTCATGGTCAACTTGTCGTCCACCATGACACCCAGGTCCCTCTCTGCGGGGCTGCTTTCCAGCAGGTCAACCCCTAATCTGTACTGGTGTCCGGGGTTATTCCTCCCCAAGTGCAGGAATATCAATGTGATGGAAGGAGGAGGGAATGTTCCAAAGATTTCAGTTTAATCTTTATCACTCCTGATCCAGCAAGACAGGTACACATTTGTTTTAGTTTTGGAGTTACTCAACTTCTTAATGTTAAACACATGCTTGAATATTTTGCTGAATCCCAGCCGTACAACAGAACTGTCATCAGACTTTGTTTGGCAACAAAACAAACACAGAAACTGTTTTGTGGAGCTAATCCTCTTTCATGTACTTAGATACTGTTTACAAATGTTTTCCTTACTAGGTTTATTGAATACTTATTGTCTTATAAACTAGTAGATAAACTGCACTTGAGAGTTAAAAATTCTTTTCTTCTTGTAGATTACTTTGGTCAGGATTGAAACTTATTTTTTTCCCACTAATATTTTTTCCAAAATGTTAGCCAAAAGTTTCCTCACCCTCAACACTTTATTTGCCCTATGGCTTTGCTTCAACTCTCCTGATTATTTAAAGGTCCATTCACACTGTAATGGGGACTGCACAGGACAGACGTTTTCTAAATCACTGCCCAATGGGTTGTCCTCCAAATTTGTTCTTCACTTAGTCCTGCTAATGCCTGGGAATCCGATGACAATCTTTTGCAACAATACAGTTACTCAAGACTAGCTGGCCATCTCCTAAAATATTGGTTTCTGATTTTCCTTTTGTTAAATTCCTTCCCTTCAGCCACCACTCACTCTCTTTCAATCCAACAAATACTTATATCTTTCCATTCACACTGTCATTAATTTGTAAAGTATCAGCACTGGTTTTCTATATGTGCTCTTCACTTTTTTCTCTCTTTCTTATTTTTTACACAGATATATTAATGAATCTCTCCATAATTCCCTCTCCTCCACACTCAGTTTTTCTCCTATAAGACATTTCTTCTAGTCCATGGCCGAAATAAAATCTAAATATCCACTAGTTCTTCTGCTCTTGGATAATATCCCACAACAGTAATATCTCCTCCTCCCTTCCTCTGTCATTTCTTCCCTTCTATGAACTAATACATCTTTGAAATCAGATTCAGATTCATGATTTCGAGCACCTTTTTACGTGCCAGACTAGCTTTCAAGGGCCCCTTTCCCTGCCTCTGTTCCCATCCTGGCACAAGAACTTATTGATTCTTTTCAAGAGAGTTCAAAAATGTAATCTGACCTTCCTACTTCTCTGGGTTTACTTTATACCCTCTCTTTTTTCCCTGCCAGAAACAGTCTTCTTTTTCTTTTTTTTTTTTTCATTTACTCCTCTTTACTATCTCTAATTGTCTCAGTTACCTCACCATATTTCTAAGAACTTCTTTGCCTCCTCCTCTTCCTTGTTAGTCTTTCTAAAAGTAAAAGTATTCTTTGTCCTCTGGCTTATTTTCATGTGCATGATCTCTTCACCTTTGAGAACTCACCTGCTGATCTGAACGCCCACATATGAATGTTCAAGTGTGAATGTCCACTTTCATTGAATGCATTATTTTTAATCACTATCTAAAGTGCTAACATTCTAGCCTTAAACTACAACTAGATTGTTATTTGAAAAAAAGAGGGGGAAAAAAAGCCACAAAAATTATATTAAATGATGGACAAAATTTACAAAATATGTCTTCTATAAAAAAAGATGGAAATACTGAGAATGCATAAATATTTATTTTCATTTTTATTTAATATTTTAAAAATGAATTTTGATAAATAAATGATGAAAATTGATACTTGATTAATTTTTTTCTAAATTAAATGTTTTTCTAAGTGGTTTTTGTCAGATAATGAATGGTCCTGATTGGATAACATAAAATATTTTTCTATCTGTTTGATTTAGACACTATATTAGAAATGAAACACTTTTTACTCACCTCTAATTTAATATCTTTTCTATATTGACGTTAATAAAATACTGTTCTCTGCCATCTCTAAAGAACACTTTCTAGTGATAAATCAGAATTATTTTGCTTGATCTTTCTATTTCTTTTGACACAGTATGTTAGGTCTTTATTCCAAAAATTATCCTTTTTCCTTCTGCCAGTTCTCTTCTCTTTTTACTCAATATTTCTTTGTCCATATAAATATAGATATTTGGTTCTTGGTTGTCCTATTTTTTTCATCCTGCAACTTGTCATATGGGCAGATTTACCAAAAAGCTTAAATTCAGATACCACCCTAAATGCTGAAAATTAACAAATCTGCTTCCCTTTATAAAGCCTATCTAAACTAAATATATCTTGAGCTATCTCTTCAACATCTCTTCATTTACTTCTGACAATCAGTACAAGATCAATATAAACAAAAGTAAATCAGTCTTTTCCACCAAATCATCCCTAGAAACTCATATCTTGATATTTTTGAACACTGCTGCTGCCTTCAAATTTTCATTTCATTTCATTTCATTTCATTTCATTTCATTTCATTTCATTTTCTGGGATTTTCTCTCTCTGTGGTAAAATGCAGGTTATTACTAAATTGTGCAACCATTTTTTCTCTTAATGACAACTAGAAAGTCTGTTTTTCTTAGTTACTTCTTAGACTAAACTTCTTGTCCATACTGCAGTTGGCTTATGAATTCCAAGAATTTTCTTTCAAGACTTTGACATATGCAAGGATCCTACCATCCCAGTAGAATAGTCAACAGTTTGCAAATTTCATAAACATTGTTTTCGTCATATCACCCACATTCCTTTCATTAGAGTTTTCATAGAATTATAGAATACTTAGGGTTGGAAAGGATCTTTAGAGCTCATCTAGTCCAACCCCCCTGCTCACGCAGGGTCACCTGGAGCATGTGGCACAGGGCTGCATCTAAGTGAGTTCTGAAGATCTCCAAAAAAGGAGATTCCACAACCTTTCATGGCATCCTGTTCCAGGGCTCTGTCACCATCACTGTCAAGACATTTTTCTTAATTTCCTGTGGAACTTTTGATGCTTCAGTTTGTGGTTTGTTTCCTTAACTCCTATTTCTGGCCACCACTGACAAGAGGTCAGCCCCATCCTCCTCACTCTTCCTTTGAGGTATTTAGACACTGATCAGATCCCTTCTCAGTCTTCTTCTGTCTGAAAAGGCCCAGCTCTCTGAGTCTTTCTCAAACATTTTTTTGGCAGGGTTAGCAACAACCAATACATATCTTCATGTTTATTGAGTTGCTGACTCCCAGTCCTATATCATAAAGCATCCATGTTATTTCCATCAAACTTGCAATGCTTCCTTTTTCTCTGTGATTCCTGATAAAGTGGGATAGAGTTTTCAGAAGCATTTTTCCTTTTGTCAGACACCTTAGAAGTCTTCTTTTCTGTGACATCTACAAAAAACTTGACAGCTACACAAAAATCTCTCAGAAGTCACTATCAATCCCACTCACCAACACTGTCCTATTTTCTCTTGTTCTTTTGCATTTGTCTGCATTTGTTTGTTTATTCTGTGTTTAGTTTACAGTCCTCTTGGGTCAGTGACCATATTTTAGCCCTACCCTTCTGTAATATGTAGTGTAACAGAATCCTGGAAAGCTCAAAGGAAATATACAACCCATTCTCAGATGCATTGTTTCAAAGGACAATATTTTTAAAGCAGTTGGTGCAACTTTTTAATGAAATCACTTCTAATGTTTACATGCCAAAAAAAAAAAGAAAAAGAAATTGAGTATCTTTGTTGTGACTAGTGTGTGACAGCTCTGAGAATCTATTGTAAACTCTCGTGCTGTCACAAAGCATAACTGCAAGCAATCTCCACATACATACATTAGTAGGTGGATGAACTGACACAATAGTTCACTCACTTTCTGCTTCATTTTGCATTATGTTTCCCAGACAAATGTAAAAATATTGATTGCTACAGTCATTTTTAGACTGTTATACTACTTTCTATTCTTAGTTAACATGTTAGCATGAAATGAGCCATACAGGAAAATGAATATTGTCATCACAACCTTGTTCAAGTCTAATTTCCTCTTGAATATTTTAAGGAAAATCCTCAGTTGGTGTAACTGTTGTACCTGTACTGAGCTCAGCAAATGTCCTGTTGATTCACTTACCTGTGTGATATTGTTGAATGCTGGCTTAGCTGTTCGGAGAAGAAGCATTTGAGTAACCCAATTCAAACCTACAAAAAAGAAAAAAAGTATATATATTTATAGGCCAGGTGAAGCAGGATTGGATTGAGTGTAGTGCTGATTTCATTTGCTTCACTAAGGTCTAAGGCAAGGTAGGTTCTTCCTTATTGAGGAGATATGTGTACCCTAAATCTGTTTGGAAACAATATAAGGAAAAAATATTTTTCTTCCCGTAAAACTGTTGATATAAGAAGATTTTTAATGTGGCAAAGCAGAGAAAAGTGTCAGTTCTTACTGTCTTAGAGTAACCTAAAATGGAATCCTGACCAAGATCCATTCCTTATAACATTTTACTCTAAATTTATGTGCATAGCTCTATGTGCATCAAATAGCAAAGCAACTATAGAGAATAGTCACACAGCTTAGGGCTCATTCCTGAAAACATGAACAAGCAGCACAGAGCTTTTTATGAGAGGTAGTTTTCCTACAAAGGTAATGAAATGACATGCAATAAGTGAATTTACTCCTGTGCATGTCTGCAAGACTCAATCTTTCATTTTATAACTCTAAAGTCAAGCAGCAATAAAACCAAAAGCACTGTAAACAGACTGATTTGTGTGAGAATGCAGGAGAAAATAGCTGAGAACAGAGATTGCCACAGAGAAAGTGAAATATAGGATGTAGGTCTGTTGAGCAAAACAATCTGTTTCTGGCTTTCAATTGCATTGGCAGAGGTCACCTCCTCAGTGACAGAGAGATTAGTTGCTCCTGGCAAGGAGATTTACAGACAGTTATATACATGATGTTCTATGACTCCATTGCATAACTAGGGGTTACCAATAGTCATGCTTTTCAGCAAAGCTATGTAGGGTATTGGATAATCATTACTTTCCTCTAGTGATGGGAACTCACTGTCTGGTTTGAGCTGCTGACAGGTAGACATGCACTAGATAGAGCAGAGGTGGAACCTGCTATGCAGTCTGAACGGTGAAATAAAGCCAGCACTCTCCCTATCGTTTTTATGAGGCTGACTCAAAGCCCCAGTGTGGATGAACCGTCAGCCAAGACACACATCATGAACTACTCCATTTCTCAGAAGGAAAGACTTCAACAGCATGTTTATCTCAAGGAAGATCAGGCCAAAGGGCTTTCATCCTTTCTTTCTCAAGTGCTAGCCTTCCTGCGTAACTCATTGATTCATCCTGCATACGCCAACCTAAGATCCAAAGAACTGAATGCCTCTTCTGAGACTGCAATGCTGCTCTAGACCAGTCATTAAGAAGTGCTTGAAAGGGCACAGCAGACTGGCAATTTTATGATAAATTCTGTATCTGGAGAAGCAGACAAAGTGCTGAGCTCTGGTTAACCTCACAGCCTTCCTTTTTGCACGTACTATATCATTTTCTTATCTGTGCTTCTCCTTCTGTCTGTAATGATGGCTGAGCACATGCTTTCCTTTAACTATAACTTTTGACAAGATGACTTGTTTTTCTCAGCAAATGATGACTGACAAGTACAAACTTCACTTTTCATTTCTCATCCATTTCCTCTACAAGTATACAGTGAGCAGCACTTAATGAATCAAAATTCTATCTTGATAGCTAACATAGTCTGCTGTAAAAATGACTTTTTAAAAGCTTTATTAAGCTATTGCAAATAAAGCTTTTTGCAAATAACAGTAATGTCCTTAGTAACATTTACTGATTTCAGAAATAAGATTTTTTACTCAGAACTCTTCTTCTCCTGGCTTTTTATGTTGCAAGACCAAGCTGAATGAAATTATCTTCCCATCTCTATAAAAAAAGGCAATAAAAATAAAATAAACTAAAAGAATGAAAGAGATAAGAAAAAAAACCCTGCTTTTCAGTCTACCAAATATCTTGGAATATATTGTTCATTTCACCTCCTCCCTCAGTTAAGTCTCTCTTCAATGTCTCGTTTAATAGTACTGCTTAAGGATCTAGTGGACAATATATGACAATGCATTGAAACATATGCAGTGAATGAAAGGCAAGGTGATGGAGTTTTTAGAGAAAGTAACACATTATCAAAGTCAAATATTTTTAGCAGATGTACTGATAACCTTGTCTCTAAATGCATCTAGGTCACTTCCTATTAACTCTTGGTGAGGACCTATCAGACACAGTCCACTGAAGTTAATTCCTGTTATTGATTTCCCCTGCAGTATTTTTAATCTTTTGAAATGCTTTAGAATTATCTGTACATACACAAGATCTTTGTTGAATTACTAATTGAAAGTTACTTCTGTTGCAGCAGAATTTAGATATTGTTGTAAAATATACAGTAGTCAAAGAAAGCAGTGTCAGTATGTATATATTAGTATGACCAGGTGAATTCCCACTTCCAGTGATTCCAGTAGGAGAGCCCTTGTTTTTCCCTCTTGTCTGCATCGCATTTTGATGTTTGAAATTAAAATCAACTTGAAAGAAAAAAAATCCCCTGTTATCTTCTGCCTACAAATTCTGGACTTTTCATCACTCTCTTTTTTTCTGTTTTTAGAGAGAAAAAAATGAATTTTTCAGTACCAACTCAAGAGAAAAGACTAGTTCAGCTCTCAGTCCAACTGCTTTTAGTTATTTTCTCCTTTGAAGATATGTGACATCTTTGACACAACAATAGCTCGAAAGCCAACTGCTCTCTACCTATTCACCTATTACTATCAGACCAAAATGCTACTAATTAAAAGGAGACTGCAAACAATTACCCTCTCTTTGCTTTTCCTGTCCTAGTTTCCAACAAATCCCTAAAGAAACAAGGTCCTTTATGTTAACAAGAAAAAATCAATGTGAAATCTTTTCCACTGTTGCAAGAGCCTGAACAGTCAGTAGCGTGACCAGTGGGAAAGAGCAGGCAGCCTCACAACAGATGTGCTTATCAGCATCTTGCCAGATAAGCTCTCTGAGTCTAGCTGAATGTTTTAACTATCCCCATAAAGCATGAGTGTGCCTTAGTATGCAGTGTAAGTCTATTGTTTATAGAAATACATCATCAATCAGAAAGCATTTATATAGTTATAGAGAAAAATATGCCTCATAGTATTTCATATGTACCATATATACATGTATAAAGGCTATCAGATATTTCCTAACATATTCAGTGAAACCATAAAATTCCTAGTCCATCTAGTACTTATCTAGGATTTTCACTTTTTTTTTTTCCCCCATAAAACTGTTACCACAGTTAGGTAGCTATTGATACATATGTCTGTTTTCTTCACACTCTAATAGCTATTCATCTTCTACTCTTACGATTTTCCCCTTTGCTATTTACTGTACTGAAACACTCCCTTGGTCAGTCAATTATTCTATTTATCACTAGTACTTGAGCATAAAAAAAGCAAAGAAAAAAGATTTCCTGGATCGTCAAGATGCTCTGGCTGTGCTTCCCAATATACCAATCCAAGCACTGTCAGATGCATCCCACCAAAGACTGTCTCAGCCTGGGAATCTGCCATAATTTTCGAATATGGCATGTGTGAGTAGTAGACAGAAGTAAAGATAACCTCATAAGGAAAACAAGACTTTCAAGAATCTATTTTGATGTTTTGGTGGAACCTATAAACAGATAACATAAACAAAGCCTAGAATTTGCTAAGACCTGTCTCTTCGAAAAGACAATATTCAATCACCTGGTTTTGTCTGAGCAAAAATAAAGTTTTCTCCCTTTCAGCTCTGATGCAATTTCCTGTTCTTTTCAGTATGGACAAGGTGGTATATACTTATTATGTGGATTTACTATATAGCACAAATGAGCTATAGAGTATAAATGAGCATTATTGAGTAATAATGAATTAGCCTTTTGACTATTTTCTGTGACAGTGGCAGAATAGATTGGCTTGAACAAGATCCAATTGCCAAAGCCTCCGGCAAGAATAATATCACAGAGACATCTGGATGTAAAATACCAAGCAATAGCAGTATATAAGAACATGCTGTGGCTTATTCAGGGATTTTTGCCTTTTTCTTTCCTACAGATCATACATAGAGAGCATTGTGATGAGTGTGTAAACTATATTCACAATGTTTTTTTCTAGTTTGTTCTTAATTACATAAGAATCAATTACAATGCTAACTTATAGAGCGATTTTATTAAAAATCACATGAGAGTTTTGATATCTGTGTATCTGGTTTAATATTTTCACTTCTGCTCAATCTGTGCAATATTTCAATGTTAGGAAACTTGTGATAGCTGAAAATGTAGGTTTGCTTCATAAATCACTCTGCCTATTTCAAGAATCATTATAAATAATCTCAAGTAAAATGGAGAGAGAATGTGCAGATTTGGATCACTGATCCAGAAAACAGCTTTTCTGAGTGTGACTTCTCTCTCTTTCCTTGGATCAATGATATTAAAGTGCTGTGACTGCACACCGTAAATGGTAGAAAAGGAGAATGAAACCTAAAGCCTGATCTAAAAAATCTGATCGGACAATCTAAAGTTTTGTATTATACAGAGGGTTTAGACATATGCGTAAGTATTTGGTAACTCAAGTAACAACTGACCTGCAGTTGCTGACGACCACAGGTTGATTCTAGCCCACTACAGGCACAGGGCAATTTAAGTAACCTTAGATATCTTCCCTGAGGGATCATCTGGATTGTGTTTCTTCCCATTTTGCCCAGGTCAGGATATGTACCATGTGGTTACCAGAGAGTAGGAGACATGTGGAACAGTGTAGGCCCAGAGCAAGAAGTTTATGCATATGAGCATAATAAATATTTATGTAATAACAACAAATCTGTTTTTATTGCACATACAGAGCAAAAGCTATCAACTTCTATAATAAAATTGCTAGCTTTGTTTTCTAGCTAGACCTACAGAGCCTTATACCTCAAAAAAAAAAAAAAAAAAGACACTGAATTTTAATACATTTGAATCAATTACCACCTACCCAATCCCATTATCTTCAAGTATCCTGTTAAGGCTTTTCTTTGTAAGAGTGGTGTGTTTGTTTATTTGTTTGTTTGTTCTTCTAGAACAGCCATTTCTAAGCTGTTTCTCCTGATTAATTCCGTGTGTGAATACTCAGTTTCTACGATAAAAGAGGTAATTAGAAAATTAGAATAGGGTGTCTTCTAGAATCAAAGGGACTGCAGAGAGAGTTAATCAAGAAGAATTAAGCCTGTCTAAATTCACACACTACCTTTTTTTCTAATTAAGCTTTCATGCATAGAAAATTATGAGCCTAAGCCATGTTTTGAAGAAAATAGAGCTTTAGTGAACATGAGTGGAAGGAAAAAAAAATCCTCATAAAGGATTCTCAAAATCTTTCTGATATCAAATTTAATATAAAAATATGAATCAAGCCAACTCAAACACTTTATTCTATATTACTATGTGTTTCAATAAATTTATTTTGATTCTGTGTGCGATCTTATTCCTCTTTTGTAATTGTTATTCTTTCTCTTAAACAAAAACAGCAAAACTGGAATTTTCAACTAAAAAAAATCAAAATAAAAAGCTGATGGGGAAAAGTTGTGATAAATGATCATAAAGTAAGTTAATTGTCAATTAATCCTTTCTACAAAAAATCCTGACTGGTAAAGAGTAATTGTCATATTGCAGAAGTTCATTGTTTGAGAAGAACAAAACCTTTTGCTTAGAAGATATTTATTTAGATTGTATATCTTCTATATATACAGATATATAGATATATATATCTTCTAAATAAATAGATATACAAACCAAAGTATAGATGTTAAATGAGTTATAAAAAGCTTTTTCTCAGAGTAGACTATTTATTTCAGTTTCACTTCCTTAATCTATACAACATTTTATTCTGGATTAGACTCTTTACTCTTATTTTATCTTTCTAGATTTTATCAACGTAAATATTAAACTTGACAAATAATGACCATCATGTTAAGTACAAAAAAAACAGAATCCAACCATTTAAAGCATTAGCTGTGTTTTCCATCACTCGTAAATACATATCCTTCTATAGTCTCATCAAGAAGAGATGTGTTCATCTTCAAGCTAAAGGATTTAGATTTTTATTTTTCTATTTTTTTTTAATAAAGCTTGGCATATCTGATAACAGCTTGGTGCATTTGATTACGGTTTGAGGGAGCAGGGACTGGGATCCCAGGTCAAGAGTCTTGCTATGAATTTGAAACACATCTGTGCATTGAGAAAGACCTATGCTGATCTTTTTTCCTCACTTCAGGTAGCATGTGGAATAGAGGGGCTCACCACAGCCCAATTAAGAGGTTTCACAGTTGGCAGCTCATGGTGCAGATAAGATTTTTTTGGACAAGAAAGAAAGGAAAAGGAAAAGGAAAGGAAAAGGGAGAGGGAAAAGGAAAGAAAGAGGAAAGGAAAAAGAAGAGGAAAGGGAAAGGAAAAGCTAATCAAGATGTGTCTCAAGTAGTCACAAAGTATTTTTTAGATGGTATGGAGAGATTGAGTTAAATGAGGAAAGAGTATAATGCCTCTATTCTCATCTACATTTGATTTATTTTCAAGTTATTTTTGCTGATCTAGTGATTACCATAGTTTAACTTTAGGAATTTGTGATAACAAACTAAGGTCAGCAGGCATTCACTTGTCTGGGCTTAACTCCAATTCAGTTAACCTAGACTGATTCCTTACAACTGATTCCTGAAATTGTGTTATTTCAAGTGTACAGATAAAGTTTGCTTGGCATTTAATGGAAGATATTCAGAAAGGCTCAGCCATCATATGAAATCCTCAAAATAATTTTGGAGAAATACTCCATGCTATGAAGATTTGAAATCTAGCTAAGCAGCAAAGGAAAATGTTTAAATAAAGCCTTAAAAAAGGTATAGTTAAATAGAAAGGAAAGGAATTGTGACAATTTGTATCAATTCATTGCTTGTAATTTGACTCCACCTTTGAAACAGGAAAGTAGAAGGATCAAAGGTAAAAAATGATTTTATTTTCTGTCTTGCAATTTACATATTCTTTTACTTTGTTCAAAGTATACATAAACCGGCTGACTTATTGTTTTAGCAATTTTAATGTTTTAATGAATTAGAAATATATATGCTGGGTACAAGTCATTGGAGGATTAAATCCCAGGTCTTTGGTACTAGCATGAAAAGGGAATTGCAAGAAACTATCAGTAAAAGTCATTGAACAAATATAGGTTAAAGTCTGATAAACAAAGTGTAACAAGTATACTATGGAAAACAAGATTTTCCAGTAATTATAGAGTAAATATAGCTTCATCTCTACTGAAATAAGGGGTGAAAATTTCAGGCACCTTCAAAAGATTTGAAGTAAAATCACCCGCTAAGATATTACAAAATTATGCCAATATGGTTTCTTTGTATTGATGTGAACTAAGTGGCCATGTGCATAATTTTGAATTTTACACTGAATAAAATTGAAAAATACATTTTCAGGCCTTTTTTCTGTGTTCACTTTCACATCAAACTACAGGACAAGCTCTGGCTTTTTGCCACGTAAAAAGTTGGAAAAAAAATAAAAAGGTTAAGAGCAAAGGCGAAGCACTTTCTTCAAAAATATATTGTCTCCCAGCTGTCTATTCCTCGAAACTCAGAGGGCCTGTGGGATTTGCTGTGGCAAAAGGTTATATGGAAACCTGAGGAACAAATGTGTTTCTTCATTTTCCAGGCACCGCCTACGGGCACATAATTTTCTGTTACAACAAGTGAGCTCCTCGGTTTGTCATTATGTAAGTTATGTTCCGTCAGAATCTGTGGTCCCAAAGTGCTCTGGAGAATCAGAGTGGAAAGCTGCTTCTGCGTGGAAATGTCCGCAATAATCTCTTAAGTATTTCTTTTGAAGATAGCATTCTGACTGACTGAAATGTACAAAAATATCCTTTTCCCCTCCCATCTCTGGCTTTCATATGGTTATGCAGAGATAATCTGCACAGATAGGAGACCAGAGCACCGCATTTCAGTAACACAGTGTACTCATAGAGTTACCTGCCTTAACAATGCTGGCACCCGCAATATCGATACTGAAAAGAAAGCTCTCATCAGGCATTTTGCAGGGGCAGAAATATCAGTCATACATAAAGTTTTTCTATTTTTACACTCTTTTCCTTTTGCCATTTTAAGTGTTGAAAAATACGAATCAAATACCAGTAAGACTACAGCATAACCTTTGGAAAAAAAAAAAAAAAAAAGAACAGATCTGAAATTATGCTTCATGTCATTTCAAAGAATTAAACTGCCATCTTTGAATGTGGCATATTAATTAGATGTTTTGTGAAAGCTCACTTTGTCTCTTCCAAGGTTATGCAAGGAAAAAGTGGAAAATAATGTTAATGCAGAGCTTCCAATAAAATAATAAACATATGGATTTATTAGCAAGGAATCCAAGGCCATTAGCAAGATTTTGGTGATCTGCAGGTGCTTAGCAGAATTCCTTTGTGGCTGCTACTTGAAGATCAATATTGTGTAATAACACAGGCAGAAAAAAAAACATTAATCAAAGCTTTCTAGTTATTCTTCTGAGAGTAGAGTTTGAAAAGATTTTTTTTTTGTCCATGCTGAGAAAAATGTTGCTTTATTACATACTGGAGAAAAAGAAATTGCACTGAATTTAATAATTTGGTATTAGGTTTATTACAAGGAAATAGGCTCCATGATCTTATACAATAGCCAATAAGAAAACATAACAAGTCAGTACTCTCTGAAGAGTAAATACAAACTTTGAACAAATTGGCAGCTGTGTTCATAAGGCAATACCAAGTTGTTGGTTTAATCTTTTACAATTAGGAAAAAAATACATATTTTAGACATATTTTATACATGAGAGGACAAATTTTAAAGACATATTTTTAAAGACATACTTTAAAATGAGACATATTTTAAAAGAATGTATTAATGGAATGGATGGAATTATCACAATGATTTTCTTACACCCTCCTAACATTATTTTAATTAGCTTATTTTTCATAGTCATAGTTACTACTATTTAATTACTAAATAGTAGTAATTATGGATCAAAATAAAACTGTACAGTCAGGAAGTATGCTGAGCATGTAAAAGAACAGAAAGTAAGGATTCCTCTTTGTTATAGCACAGGGAGTATAGATAATAATTCCATAAATTTGCCTTATAATATACCTATCCAGTATCCTGTACAGTGCATATGAGAGTACAATGTATCCCTGAATATTTTTAAAAATATCTCTTTCCTTTTAAGCTCAGAAAAATAAAGTCATATATAGGTTTATTCCACTAAATTATGTCTATGGATACAACTACATTTTGTCTTTAAAAGGCTGTTGATGATCCCAGACTTTAAGAAGATTCTCGTAGAGAATGTATATAAATCCATGGACATATATAGCTCCTGACAAAAGTGACTGTACCAGTAAGAATCTATGTATCTATATCCTGAAACATACTTTATTTCCCCAGCTAATTAGGCTAAGTAGTATTTAATTCCATTATACATGTTAGATATTTCCATAAGAACCAAGAAGCTGGACAAAGAAACATACATGAATTCTTTTTAGGCATGCATGGAGAACTTATTTTTACTCAATAATTAAAATAAGCCAAACAAAAGCATCCCTCTTTACTCTAAATTGTGTGCAATGAACCATATTTATTTAGAGATCTTTTGTCAAACTGAAGCAAACTCTTTCTCAACCATCACTTCCTCACACAAATAAATATATAAGAAAAACTAAATATTCAACAGTTCTAAAAATGTATGTTTCCTTTTCTTTCAGAAGTTTAGAGAAAAAATAAGAATCACAAAACTGGCAGAAAAGAATGAAAAGTTGTTTTACCTTTACCATAGCTCAACAGCAAGAACATTCAATTCTTTCCCTTCCCTTGAGGAGACCCAGCCTCCTCTTCCCAAAGGGATATCCTACTCCAAAGGCGAGAAATATATAGGAAAACAGAGAGAGCAAGTGCCCTTAATATCCCCTGTTTAGTCAACTTTGTATATAGTGCTCATATTCTGTAACTCCTGGAATTGAATGGAGCTGCCTCATCTCCCCACAGTACCAGACTAGAGTCACTATTCAAGTACTTTGTCTGAAGGAAAAGAGTTCAAAAAGGGAGAGACAGGAGATTCCCCATTCAGAACATCCTACATAATGTTCCTACATAAGAAAGTGGCTGATTTTAGACAAGGAGAATACATATTTTAAATCTTTATCTGAATCAGACAGAAAAACAATACCAGCATAAATTTCCCCAAACCCTTATAAGACTCCTTATGTTACTTAAACCCACTCTTT
The DNA here is from genome assembly GCA_032273925.1 of Rhynchotus rufescens. NCBI lineage: Eukaryota > Metazoa > Chordata > Aves > Tinamiformes > Tinamidae > Rhynchotus > Rhynchotus rufescens. Next base: position 14,400 of record JAVCKT010081595.1, read on the forward strand.
TTCTGAAGATTGTACAATTTCATAAATTACAGGTTAAATCAAATTATTTTTAAGTAAAGAATACATTTACTGAGGAAAACAATCCAAGACCTATGCTAAAAGGAAACGAGATAAAATCAAAAATAAATTGTCCAAGAATCACTGAATCAGACTAAGTTGATACCTGTAGTGTACAAGATACATGGGAGGATAACAATATACTTAATCTATTAGACATGTGGTAAAGCATCTGATCACGTACATGTATCATGTAAGGGATTAGTGAGTGGGAGAACATGCCAATGGGTACAAGGATTGTGAGGTGGGTAGGGAACTGACTAAAAACAGTTGGTAATCTGAGCAAGGAATAATCAAGCTGTGATCAACTGCGAATAGAGTTAGTCTAGTCATGGTACAGATGCTCTTTAATATATTCATTATATTATATAATGTATTATAATATAAT